>KV020100.1:0-156001 GCA_001598015.1 Dorcoceras hygrometricum | reverse complement strand
CTCTACGTAGCTCGCGCCGGGAGCTGTTTGCGCGCAGGCCAAGGAAGAACGAAGAAGTGGACGTCCGTCCACGACTGAGTGATGACGTAGGGATGCGGGCAAACAGACCCGGCCCCGGAAGTGACAGGTGCTGGGGTTGCCCTGCTGTGGCCGCCATGCAGCAGCGCGTGGCTTGACCTGCCGGCCAGGCAGGCGCTGCGCCACGCGCTACCACCTGACGGCCACAACAAGGCAACGCGAGCTACGTAGAGATCGTAAACAGGCTCTAAAAGCCGCGCTAGCCGCGCGCGAAAAACGTGCGGAACGCTTCCACTACCCTCTCGATGCCCGCATCGTCCACGTCCAGGTGGGTCACCAGCCGCAACGTGGGCAGATAGCCGATGCTGATGCGGATGCCGGCCGCGCGCAGATGGGCGTCCAGTGCCTGCAGGCGCCCGACCGGCACGTCGACGAAAACCATGTTGGTGTGCTGGCCGAGCAGGTCCACGCCGGCAATCCCGCGCAGGCAGCCGGCGAGATAGGCCGCGCGGCGATGGTCGTCGGCCAGCCGGGCCACGTGATGATCCAGCGCGTGCAGGCCGGCGGCAGCGAGCATGCCGGCCTGGCGCCAGCCGCCGCCGGCGACCTTGCGCCAGCGCCGCGCCTTCTCGATCAGCGGCGCGGAGCCCAGCAGGACCGAACCCACTGGCGCGCCCAGGCCCTTCGACAGGCAGACCGACACGCTGTCGAAGTGCTGCGCGATCGACCGCGCCGGCACGCCGCCCGCCACTGCCGCGTTGTAGATGCGCGCGCCGTCCAGGTGCAGCGCCAGCCCGTGCCCACGGGCGAAATCATGCGCGGCACGCAGATAATCCAGCGGCAACACGCGGCCGTGCCAGGTGTTTTCCAGCGCCAGCAGGCGGCTGCGCGCGAAGTGCGGATCGACTGGTTTGATCGCCGCGGCAATGCGCTCCAGCGGCAGGGTGCCGTCTTCGTCCTGCACGATGGGCTGGGGCTGGATCGAGCCCAGCACCGCCGCGCCGCCGCCTTCGAACTTGTAGGTGTGCGCATCGGCGCCGACCAGGTATTCGTCGCCGCGCTCGCAATGGCTCATCAGGGCGAGCAGATTGCTCTGCGTGCCGCTGGGCACGAACAGCGCGTCCTCGAAACCCAGGTCGTCCGCCAGTCGCCGCTGCAGCGCGTTGACAGTCGGATCCTCGCCGTAGACGTCGTCGCCCACCGCGGCGTCCAGCATCGCGGCGCGCATCGCCGCGGTGGGCCGGGTGACGGTGTCGCTGCGCAGGTCGACCACATTCATTGCCAGTGCTCCGTTGCCGCTCAGGCGCGTTTCGTCAGGCGTGCTTGCGGAAGTGCAGCCACGCCGCCACCGCCAGCAACGCCGCGGGCAGCAGGTTGGCGATCAGCGGCGGTATGCCGTAGACGGTACCGAAGTTGACGATGGCCTTCTGCAGGAAGTACCAGGTGATCGCCAGCAGCATGCCGATGAAGATGCGCTTGCCGAGGCCGCCCGAGCGCATGGTGCCGAACGCGAACGGCATCGCGCACAGCACCAGCACCAGCACGTTGAGCGCGTACAGCGCGCGCGTCCAGAACTCCACCGCGTAGACGCCGGGGCTTTCGCCGTTGGCTTCCAGGTAGTGCATGTTGCGGCGCAGGTCGCGCATCGACAGGTACTGCGGCTGGATCGCCGATTGCGCCAGCACCTGCGGATTGAGGCTGGAATGCCACTGTTCGCTGGCGGCGGTGTGGCTGTGTACGCCGCTGTCGTCCAGCGTGGTGCTGCGCACGTCGTGCAGGACCCAGCTGTGGCCGTCGTGGTCGGCGGTCTTGGCCCAGTCGAAGCGGCTGAGCTGGCCGTCCTTGGTGAGCGTGAACACGCGCACGTTGATCAGTTGCACGGTGTCGTGGTCGCCGCTGCGGATCGCCACGGCGCCGCCGCGCGCATTGATGATGTGGTCGCCGTCGCGCGCCCACATGCCACTGCCGGTGCTGCCGATGTTGTTGGCCTTCAGGCGCAGTTGCATGGCATTGCCGAGCTGGTCGCCCCAGGGCGCTGCGGTCTCGCCCAGGATCACCACGCCTACGATCAGCGCCGCGATCACCCCGGTGGCCGATACGGCGATGCGCAGCCGCGACATGCCGGAGGCGCGCAGCGCGGTGAGCTCACTGGTGGCGGCCAGGCCGCCCAGGCCGAGCAGGCTGCCGATCAACGCCGCATTGCCGAACATCTCGTAGGCGCGGCGCGGCGTGGTCACCAGCACATACACCGTGGCGTCGGTCAGCGTGAAGCCGTTCTTGCCGATGTTGGTGAGCTGGCGCACGAACTGGGTCACCGCATCGAAGCCGGTCAGCACCAGCCACACGCCGATCACCGAACCGAGCACGCTGAGCGCCACCAGCTTGTCCACGCGCTTGAGGCTGAAGCTCATGCGGGCAGCGCCTTGTCGTTGCCCGGCTTGTTGTCGCGGGGTTTGCGCGGTGCGTACTGCTTCCACCACAGCCAGCCGGCGAGGGCGATCATCACCACGTGCAGCAGCCACAGCGCGGTCTGGTGGTGCCAGTGTCCCTTGTTGATCTGCGCGCGCCCCAGCGCCAGCAGCAGGTAGTAGAGGTAGAAGGTGGCCATCGCCAGCATCAGGCGGCCATAGCGCGGCTCGCGGGGGCTCTGCCGCGACAGCGGCAGCGCCAGCATCAGCATCACCAGGGTCAACGCCGGCGCATTGGTGCGCCACGCTAGCTCGGCGCGCGCATCCGGCGTGGTCGCATGCAGCAGTTGCAGCGTGGTCATGCCCTCGGCCGGGTCCTCGTTGTCGTCGCTGTCGGTCACGGTGGAAAGCGAGCTGTCGTTGCGCTCGTACTGCATGCGCCGCCAGTTGTCCGCGCCCAGCGGAATGTCGTACTGCCAGCCGTTGTGGAACGCGATGAAGCGGTTGGAGCCGTTGCTCTCCTGGTACAGCTCGCCGCTCGCGCCGGTGACCACCTTGACGTGGTCCGGGCCGCCATTGCTGGGACGCTGGGTGGATACGAAGCTGCGCCCCAGCCTGGTGCCGTCCTGGCTCAGGGTGTCGGTAAAGATGATGCCGCCCTTGCCCGGCAGCTCGGTGAAACGTCCGGCGTCGAGGCCGGCGGCGATCACCGAGCGGTTCGCCACGGCTACCAGCGTGTCGCTGGTGCGCGCCGCCCACGGCCCCAGCCACAACGCCACCACCGCAGTGAGCAGCACCAGCACCGCGGCAAGAATGGCGGTGGGACGTACCAACCCGTCCGGCCCCATGCCGGAAGACAGCAGCACGTGCATCTCGCTCTCGCGGTACATCCGGCCCAGCGCCATCAGCACGCCGATCATGCTGGCCAGCGGCAACATGCTGGTGACTTGCTGGAGTGTGCGCAGGCCCAGCACCTGGAACATCACGCTGGCCGGGAAGCTGCCCTTGGCCACCTGCTGCAGCACGGAAGCGAACGCGGTACCGGCCACGATCACCATCAGCACCACGATGGTGGCGGCCACGGTCTGCGCCAGTTCGCGCAACAAATAGCGGTCGAGAATGCTCAGCATGCGATAAACTTGTGGGCTACCGTCAACGCCGGTCCCGCCGGCGAACCGCCAGTCTAGCCGGTTCGCGGCCCGCCGCGCCCACGCAGGAATGACCCATGACCCTCCAGTTCAGCCTTGCCGCCACCGCCCCCGAAACCGCCGACACCGCCTGCGTGCTGGTGGGCGTGTATGAGCAGGGCGTGCTGACCAGTGCGGCCGCCCGGGTGGACGGCGCCATCGGCGGCGCGATCAAGCGCCAGGTGGAAAGCGGCGACATCAGCGGCAAGGCCGGCAGCACCACCCTGATCTACGCGCCGGCCGGCATCGCCGCAAAGCGCGTGCTGGTGGTGGGCCTGGGCACGCAGAAGGGCCTCGACGCGGCGCGCTACCAGAAGGTGGCGATCGAGGCCGCGCGCGCGCTGGGCAAGCTGCCGCTGGATGAAGCGGTCTCGTACCTCACCGAGGTGGAGGTGCCAGGCTGCGACGCTGCCTGGCGCGTGCGCGCCGCGGCGTTGGCCGCCGACCATGCCGCCTACCGCTACACCGCCACCTTCAAGCCGCGCGAGAAGGGTGCGCAGCCGGAACTGGCCAGCGTGGCCTTCGCCGCAGGCGCCGAAGCGCAGGCCGGCCTGGACCAGGCGCGCGGCATCGCCGAAGGCGTGCGCTTCGCCCGCGAACTGGCCAACCTGCCGCCGAACATCTGCACCCCCGCCTACATCGCCGGCCAGGCCGAGGCCTTCGCCCAGGCGCACGACAAGGTGGACTGCAAGGTGCTCGACCACGCCGAGATGGAGCAGCTGGGCTTCGGCTCGCTGCTCGCGGTGGGCCGCGGCTCGGCGAACAAGCCGAAGCTGATCGCACTGCAGTACCACGGTGGCGCCGAGGGCGAGGCGCCCTACGCCTTCGTCGGCAAGGGCATCACCTTCGACACCGGCGGCATCAGCCTGAAACCCGGCCCCGGCATGGAGGAGATGAAGTTCGACATGGGCGGCGCGGCCGGTGTGCTGGGCGCCTTCGTGGCCGCGGTGAAGATGGGCCTGAAGCGCAACCTGGTCTGCGTGGTGCCCTCGGCCGAGAACATGCCCGACGGCGACAGCTACCGCCCCGGCGACGTGCTCACCAGCCTGTCCGGCCTCACCATCGAGGTGCTCAACACCGACGCCGAGGGCCGGCTGATCCTGTGCGACGCGCTGACCTGGACCGCACAGACCTTCAAGCCGCAGGCCATCGTCGACGCCGCCACGCTCACCGGCGCCTGCGTGATCGCGCTGGGCAAGCACGCCAGCGGCCTGTTCAGCAAGCACGACGACCTCGCCGCCGAACTGCTCGCCGCCGGCGAGCGCAGCCTGGACCGCGCCTGGCGCCTGCCGCTGTGGGACGACTACCAGGTACAGCTCGACTCCGGCTTTGCCGACGTCGCCAACATCGGCGGCAAGAGCGCCGGCGCGATCACCGCCGCCTGCTTCCTCTCGCGCTTCGCCGAAGGCCAGCGCTGGGCGCACCTGGACATCGCCGGCACCGCCTGGGACGAGGGCCGCAAGGGCCTCGCCACCGGCCGCCCGGTGGCGCTGCTGGCGCAGTGGCTGATCGACCGCAGCTGATGAAAGGCGGGGAACACAGGCGGCATGCCGGAAGCGTCCCTCGCGGCAAATCCGCAGGCCACGATCAGAGCCGGCAAGTTCCGTTCGCCGCTCACGGCATGTTCCCCGTCCTCCATACCCCGTTCCCCGCGCCCTGACCATGCCCCGCGCCGACTTCTACCTGATCGCCAAGCCGCGCTTCCGCGAGCAGCCGCTGCTGCTGGTCTGCGAGCTGGCGAAGCGGGCGTTCGCGGCGCAGCAGCCCACCCTGATCCTCGCGCGCGACCACGCGCAGGCCGAAGCGCTCGACGAGTTGCTGTGGGCGTTCGACGAGGATGCGTTCATCCCGCACCAGCTCGCCGGCGACGACGACGACGCGGATACCGCGGTGCTGATCGTGCCGCCCGGCGTGGATACGCCGGACCGCCCGCTGGTGATCAACCTGCGCGAGACCTGCGCCGCCGGCGACTGCCAGCGCGTGCTGGAAGTGGTGGCCGCCGACCCGGCCGAGCGCGACGGTTCGCGGGAACGCTGGCGCGAGTACCAGCGCCGCGGCTTCGAGCTGCACAAGAACGACATGTAAGAGCCTGTTCAATATCTCCGCGCGGCCCACGCTGCCTTGCCGTGACCGCCATGCGGAGATTATTGAACAGCCCCCAGGGGCGCGCCCTGCGCGCAAATGCTCCCGGCTGCGATCAACGCGAAAGGTATTCGCGCACCGGGAGCGTTCCTACACGGCGACCGTGACTTCGAGCACGCGCGCCAGCATCGCCGCCAACTGCTCGCCGCTGAGCGGCTTGCGCAGGAAGCCGTCCATCCCGGATTCGCGCGAGCGCAGCTCGTCCGCCTCGCCCGAGCGCGCGGTCACCGCCACGATCGGCAAGCGCTGTCCCGCCTCGCGCTGGCGGATCAGCCGCGCCACCTGGAAACCGTCCACCCCCGGCAAATCCAGGTCCAGCAGCACCGCGTCGTAATGGTTGCGGTCCAGCTCGGCCAGGGCCAGCAGGCCGTTCGCCACGTGGCAGGCCGCATGCCCCTGCTGCTGCAACAGGCCGGCGATCACCGCGGCCACGATGGGATCGTCCTCCACCAGCAACAATCGCAGATGGCGTTTGCCCGCCGGCGCCGACAAGGCCTGTTCATCCGCGGCGTGGCCCATCTCGATCAGCGGCAGCCGCACCAGGAAGGTGCTGCCGAAACCCAGGCGCGACTGCAGTTCGATGCTGCCGCCCATCATCTCCACCAGCTCGCGGCAGATCGCCAGGCCCAGCCCGCTGCCGGTGCGCCGCTGCGGGCTGTCCTCCTGCTCGAAGCGCTCGAACAGGCGCGCCTGGCTGCCCTCGGGAATGCCCGGTCCGGTGTCGCTGACGCTGAACAACAAATCGTCCCCGCTGCGCGTGGCGCGCAGCGTGACGCTGCCGTGCTCGGTGAATTTCAGCGCGTTGTTGGCCAGGTTCAGCAGCACCTGCTTGATGCGCACCGCGTCGCCTACCGCCTGCGCGGGCAGCTCGTCCGCGATCTCCACCGCGAAACGCAGGCCCTTGCTCCAGGCCAGCCCCTGCTCCAGCTGGGCCACGTCCTCCACCAGTTGGCGCGGGTCGAACGGCGCCGGCTCCAGCTCCAGCCGCCCGGCGTCGATGCGCACCAGGTCCAGCGCGTCGTTGAGCAGCTTGAGCAGCATGCTGCCGGAGCGCTGCATGGCGCGCGTATAGTCCTGCTGCCGGGCATCCAGCGGCGTATTGAGCAGCAGCTCGGCCATGCCCATCACGCCGGTCATCGGCGTGCGGATTTCGTGGCTCAGCGTGGCCAGGAACTGGGTCTTCGCCGCGCTCGCCTGCTCGGCCAGTTCGCGCCGCTGCTCGATCAGTTCGATGCGATGGCGCTGCGCCAGCCGCCGCCGCCATGCCCACATGATCCAGCCGACCGCCGCCGCCAGCGCCAGTCCGTACAACAGCCAGGCCCACCAGCGCTGCCATGGCGGCGCCTGTACATGGATGTGCATCGGTGCCGCGAGCCGGCCCCAGGTTCCGCCGGCACCGGCCGCCTCGGCATACAGGGTGTAGTCGCCGGCAGGCAATCCCACGAACTCCCGATCGCCGCGATTTCCGGTGTCGACCCAACCGTCATCCACGCCGGCCATGCGGAAGCGATAACGGTTTGCCTTCGGATTGACGTAGGAAAGCGCGCGGATGCTGACGCGCAGATCGCGATCACTCCAGGCCAGCGCGACGTTCTGCTGATTGGTGGGCAAGGCGTGTTCGCCCTTGTTGTCGCGCACGTCGATGCCGACCACGGCCAGGGGAGGAGCCATGGCCTGCCTGCGGAGCTGCAGCGGGTCGAAGGCGATCACACCGCCCTGCGTAGGCGCATAGAAGGGGCCGTCGGGAACCAGCTGCACGGCGCTGCCGAGGAATTCGCTGTTGATCAGCCCCTCCTGCAAGCCGTAACGCTTGAACTTGCCGGCAACCGGGTCGTAACTCCACAGCCCGGTCTGGCTGAAGATCCACAGGCGCCCCGTCTGGTCCGTGTCCATGCCCAGCACCACCGGGCCCGTCCATCCCTGCGCGGCCCCCACCACGCGGTCGCGGACGGCGCGGCCAGCCTGCCAGTGGTAATGCTCCAGCTCATCGTTGCGCAACAGCCAGAACGTCCTGCCGATATGCGTGAAGGCGAGGACATCCTCGCCCCGCGGCACGCCGGGAACGAATTCCATACGCCGGATGGCAGGATTCCAGCGCATCAAACCCTCATGGTTTGCATACAGGAGCTTGCCGTCCTGCTCATCCAGGCCCGATGGCCGGATATCGACGTCCTTCGCATCGGGCGGCATCGGCACCGGGGTGACCTGAAGCGTTTTCGTGTCGACCCGGACCACGCCATCCTTCGCCACGGTGACATAGATCGCACCGTCGCTTCCCTTCATCAGGATCTCGGGCCGGGTGAACTGTTTTTGGGCCCTGTCGACGACGGTGGACTTGCCATCCTGATAGCGCTCCAACATGCCGCGAATCGTGAACCACAGGCTGTGGCCATCCTCGACCATCGAGATCACTTCGGTATTCAGGCCGTCGAGCACGTGCTCGACCTTGCCCGTGGCCGGATCCAGCTTGTCGATCTTGCCGCGCTCGCCAACCCACAACTTGCCGTCTGCGCTGGACGCCACCACCGAGGCCAACGTATCGCGCAGGCTGTTGGGATCGTCAGGTATGTGCGTGTAGCGCGAGAACTCCTCCCAACCCGGCGCCAGGTACGCAATGCCGCCGTCGTAGAACGTAAACCACAGCCCCCCTTCGCGATCGGCGATGACGCGCCAGGTCCATTCGCCGGGCAGGCCGCCCAGCACCAGCGGCTGGCTGTGGAAACGATGGATACCGGTATGCGGATCGACCATGACCACGCCATGCAGCGTCACCATCCACAGTCGGCCGGAACGATCGCGGGCGCTGTCGAAGACATACTCGGGCGCCATTTGCGCCGCGGTGAACATCGGCCGCGCCACGCCGTCGCTGTCGAGATGCAGCAGACCCAGTCGCGTACCGATGCGCAGATCGTTGCCGCTGCCGTTGATGCGCCAGATCTGGTCTGGCTTGTCCTGGCCGTGTATCACCTTGACCTGATGGATGCTGCCGTCCGGCAGCCGCTTCAGCAGCAGACCTGACCAGGTGCCGATCCACAGCGTGCCATCGGTGTCGACCTTCAGTGCGCCGACCATCTTGTCCCTGTTGCTGCCGCTGCCGCCACCGATGGCCTGCAGATAGGGCACGTGCTCCAGCCGGCGACCGTCCGGCGACAGATGATCCAGGCCGTTGCGCGTGCCTACCCACAGGCTGCCGTCCCTGTCCCGCGCCAGCGAGATCACCACGTCGCTGGACAGGCTCGCCGGATTCTTCGGATCGTGCCGCCAGTGCTCGAAACGGCCAGTGGCCGGATCGAGCTGGTCCAGCCCGGCATCGCCGGTGGCAATCCACAACCGGCCATCCGTCGCGCACACCAGCTGGGTGATGTCGTTGGACGACAGCGCGTTCGCATCGTCCGGCACATGGGTCCAGGTCTTGAACTCTACGCCGTCGTAGCGCACCAGGCCGCCGGAGCCACCAAACCACATGAAACCGCGCTGGTCCTGCACCACGGCGTTGATGGCCGAACTGGGCAGGCCGTCGCCCATGTCGAAATGCCTGAACTGCGGTGTGGGCAGCAGTTCCCTGGCCGGGGCGGCAGCCTGCATCGCCACGTTCGCCTGTCCCGCCGCACCTGTCCCCGCCATCGGCGCAGCAGTGGACAAGATGGCTCCCAGCACGAGCGATGCGAACATGATGTATCCCCCTGCCCCCTAGGCCCATCATGCCAAAACCGGCATATCCGCGCGAGCGCGCGCCGGCACGGCGCAAGGCATGGCGGGGGCTCCGGAGCGTGCTCACAGTGCGAACACTGTGTTCCGATGTCATTGCTGGCGCCCGCGCCGGCGATCATCCAGACTTCGCATGTTCCGGTCCGGCGATCGGGCCATGGCCGCGCGAACGGAACCGCAGGCGGCCCGCGACGGCCACGCGCATTACCGACAAACATGCCACCAAGGATTCGCCCATGAAGCTGCGCAGCGATGACTTCCACTGGGGCACGGTCGCCAAGTCCTTCCACTGGATCGTGGCGCTGGCCATCCTCGGCAATGGCGTGTTCGGCCTGTGCATGGACCTGGCGCGCAACCCGATGCAGAAAATCAACTGGCTGGCGCTGCACAAGTCGATCGGCCTCACCGTACTGGCGCTGATGCTGCTGCGCCTGGCCTGGCGCTGGCGCGACGGCCGCCCGCACGAGGAACCGGCGCCACGCTGGCAGCTGCTGGCCTCGCGCGCCGTGCACGCACTGCTCTACCTGCTGGCGCTGGCGATCCCGCTGAGCGGCTGGTGGTTCAACTCGGTGACCGGCAAGCCGCTGCAGTGGTTCAAGCTGTTCAATCTGCCGGGACTGGCGGCGAAGAACGATGCGCTGCGCCACTTCGCGCACGCCGTGCACGAATACCTGTTCTGGTTCCTGGTGCTGGTGCTGGTGGCGCACGTGGGCGCCGCGCTGAAACACCACGTGTTCGACGGGGACGATGTGCTCAGGCGCATGCTGCCGTTCGGCAGGTTGCGCAACGGCAAGACGCAAGCGGGAGAACGCTCATGAAGAAGATCCATCGCCTCGGCGCCGGCCTGCTGCTGGCACTCGCCCTGCCCGGAGCCGCGCTGGCCGCCGACTACACCGTGCAAGCCGCCAGCACGCTGGGTTTCACCGGCAGCTTCCAGGGCGCCAGTTTCGATGGCAGCTTCAGGCAATGGCATGCCGCGATCAGCTACGACCCCGCCCGGCTCGCGCAGTCGAAGTTCGACGTCGAGGTGGCCATGGCCAGCGTCGCGGTGAGCGACAAGGACCAGCAGGGCGCGCTGCCCGGCAAGGATTTCTTCGACGTGGCGCAGTACCCCACGGCGCACTTCGTCACCACCGGCTTCCGCCAGGTGGGCGGCAAGGTGATCGCCGACGGCAAGCTCACCTTGCGCGGCATCACCAAACCGGTGAGCCTCGCCGTGGACTTCAAGCCGCAGGGTAAGAACGCCACGCTCGACGTGAACGGTACGCTCAAGCGGCTGGATTTCGGCGTGGGTGGCGGCGACTACGCCGATACCTCGGTGATCGGCGCCGATGTGAAGGTGCACGCGCACCTGGTGCTGGCGGCCAAATAAAAACACCCAACCCCGATCCTCCCCTGCATGCAGGGGAGGAAGCGAACGCGTGCGCTGCGCGCACGGCGGCCATTCAACAAGAGCGGGCGAGAAACGCCCGCACCGCCGCCGCATCGAACGGCCAGTCCAGCTCGCGGCCGTCGCGCGCGTCGCGCAGCACCGGCACGCGCGTGCCGTAGCGCCGCTCCAGTTCCGCGCTGTCGTCCACCCACACGCTGTCGAACTCCGGCGCCGGCGCCTCGGCCAGCACGGCCAGCGCCTGGTCGCACAGGTGGCAGTAGTCGCGCTGGTAGAGCATGTAACGGCTCGTCATATGCACGACGATAACCCACCACCACGGTGGCTGCGAGGCTGGCCCGTTCAGTGGGTCTTGCCAGCGCCAGGCAGCTGGTTGAACACGTCCTTCCCGAATACCGGCACTGAGCTCGACTTTGCATAACCGAGATACGGCAGGCCGAACCATTGTTCCACGCTGCGCAACGTCGAGTAATGATTGTATGGATGATCGGAAACAGTCCCAGGCTTCACGAACGGCGACAGCACTACCGCACCGATGCGTCCTCCACCCGGCCCATACTGTCCCGGTTGCGGCCCTCCGGGCAACGGCTGCTCGCCACAGCATGAGGTTCCATCGGTGCCCTCGTCGAAAGTGATGATCAGCACGCCACCCTTGCGGAATGCCGGCGAGGCGGTGATGCGCGGCACCCAGGTACGCAGGAAAGCGTCGGCCGACACCAGCCCACCCGGCTCACCATTGCGGCACGGCGCGTTATGGCCGTCATGGCACAGGTCAGGCGTGATGAAAGCATAGTTCGGCGTGGTCGCCGCCTTCTCCAGATCAACCGCCAGTTCGGCCAGCGGCACCACATGCTCCCCGCAATAGGCCACATCGTCGATGACCGAATGGAAATACACGAACGGATCGTGCTTGTCGGCATAGCGATCCTTCACTGTCTCACGGCCAGTCATGTCGCGACTGCCGATGGTGGCGTGACCACAGCGATCCGCCTCGCGCGCCGGATCGCTGCCCATGCCTTCCATGTAGCCCTTCCAGCTGAACCCAGCCGCATGCAATTGGTCGGCCACGGTCTTCACCATAGCCGGATAGATGCAGCCATTGCCTGCCAGTTGGCCGTTGCCGTCGAGCTTGCCGGCAGTCTGCTTGAACTCGACGTAATGCCCGCAGTCGTGCTGCGTGGCAGGGTTAGGCGCCTGTCCACTGATCAGCGCGATGTAATTGTCCAGGCTGTCGTGCCCAGTACCGTAGTACTGCGTGAGCAGCGCTCCCTGTGCCGGCAGGGTGTGTGCCAGATAGGGGGCCAGGGATTTCGCCCCGAAGGTGACATCGAACGGCTCGTTCTCCAGCACGATCACGAAGACATGGCGCACCGGCGCCACCGAAGGTGGCGTCGACGCCGGCGCCACTTGCCACACCATGATCAACAGCCATATGGCCAACGCACTGAACAGGGACTTCTTCATTACAGCCTCCAAAAAAACCGGCAGGATCGGCACGCTCACGCAAACCGACCCCACCGCGGGGAAACAGCCTCAGTGGACAGGAGTCACTTCCAGCGCCGAGCCAAACATCGCCTTCCACTGCGATGCATAGCGCGGGTCCTGGTCCGTCACCGTGTGGAAGGGGTTCCTGGAGTGCTTTCCATAACCTGCAGGAAGGTCGAGCGAGAACACCTGGATATGCTGCCGGGGAATCTGCAGTACGGCATACGCCCTGGCGATCAGCTTCGCCGTGTTTTCACGCTGGTTGTATTCGGCGTACCAGCGATCCATCGGGGTGGCACTGGGCCTGGACAGCCACGGTGCGGTGGTTTGCGGCTGGCCTGGCAGATGGATGTCGTCCCAGGGACTGGAGAACAACACCACGCGCGCCACTTCATGGTTCTTCGCGATATAGGCCGCCATGCCCGCTCCAGTGGAATGGCCGGATACCACGATGCGCTTCCAGTCCGGAGCACCGTCCACGAGGTAACCGCCCCAGCCTTCACCGGGATGTGCCTTGTCCAGCGTCTGCAGCAGATGCACCAGGCGCGAGACGACCGACTCGGCCGGTGGATTGTCCACTGGCGCCGGACCCGCACCGTCCACCCGCATCCGTCGGAATTTCCCGGAGCAGTCCGGATCAGGATCGTGCGGGCATATCTTCGATACCGAAATGTCGTTGTCGAAGGAAATCCAGATCAACCGGTAACCTTGCGCCACGATCAGTTCCATCAGCGGCAAATCGGCACGGTTGCCGGGCTTGCCATGGGTGCCCGGCATGAACAGGACCAGCGGCGCTGTGGCCGGAGCGGTGCGATCGAACATCACCCAGTCGTCGAAATCATCGTGCCGGATGCGCGGATCGGTCGACGACGGCTTCACCTCGTAGGTTGTGGCGGCGGGGGCGGCTACGGCGGACAAGGCCAGCCATGCCAGGCAGCCGGCAAGCACGTATTTCAACAGGAGCATGTCTGCAACCTTCGGCAAGGAAACCTGGAAAAGAGATGCGCATTCGCCGAGGCGCCGGAACCCAGCTGGATTCCGGCGGACCGGACCCAGGGTCAGAATTTGTAGTCGGCCTGCAGCATGACCTGGCGGCCGAGTACGTTGTAGTACTTGTAGTTGTAGTACGGATAGGACGTCCAGGTCGGATCCGCAGGCGGCATCTTGTTGGCAATGTTGTTGACCAGCAGCGACAGCCCCAGCTTCGGCGTCGGTGCGTAGCGCAGTGTCCAGTTGAAGGTGATCCACGGGTGTACGTAGCCAGCACCCGCATACGAGGCACCATCCTCGTAGGCGATGTAGTTCGGTGCCTTGCCGGCGCGGCGGCCATACACCGTGGTACTCCAATGCTCGCCCGGGCTCCTCCAGGTCAGGCTGCCGGTGACGATGCTCTTGAAACCTGCGGAGTAGTACGGGTTGGCAAGCTGGTCGATCACCGGCGTGTGCGGGTACTCCTGGTACACATGCTTCAGCATGTCGTTGTAGTTCAGCACGATGCCGAACTGCCCGAAGCGCGTGGGATCAAACACGTACTTCCCTGTCGCCGTGATCGAGTCGGTGGTCTCGTTGGACAGGTTGGCGTAGTAGGCGGTGACGCCGGTGATCTGGCCGGTCGCCGGATCGCGCTGCACCTGCGACAGCACCTCCTGGCAAGAAACCGAGGACTCGTCGAGGATGCCGAGGCGGCACTGTGATTCCTGGGTAAGCAACTGGTCGACGTCCTGCAGCACCACCTCGTTCTGGATGGCGATATGCATGTAATCGACGTTGAAGCTCACCTTGCCACTGGGCGACCAGACGCCGCCCACAGTCCAGCTCTGCGCGGTGGTCGGCTTCAAGCCGGTGTTGCCGATATGGGTGACCTTCGCGTCGTCCTCGTAGTCGTCGCAATCCGCGACCTTGTTGAGCGCGCACTGGTAGTAGTCGGTGACCTCGTCGTACGAGCCCGACGGCCCCAGGAACATCGCCGGCATCTGCGGCGCCTGGAACGAGGTGGTGTAGTTGGCGCGCAACAGCAACGTGTTGAACGGCCGGTATTCGATGCCCCCCTTGTAGGTGAACTTGTGGTTGGCGGGGCCGACATCGGTCGAATAGTGGTCGTAGCGACCTGACAGATCCAGCGTCAGTTCGTTGAACAGCGGCAGATTGAGTTCGGCCGCCGAAGCGTAGTGGTTGCGCCGGCCACCGCCGGACGTCGCCGTGTGGCCGTAGTCGTTGCCCGCGACATCGATCGGATTGGCGGGCTCATACCAGGCCTCGTTGCCCCCTTCCACGATGACCGCGAAACCGGCATCGCCGCCAGGCAGGGAGAACAGGCTGCTGTTGCTCACCGTGGCGCGGGTATTGTTGACCCAGGCCTTGGCGTAACCGCTGTCCATGAAGCTGAAACTGGAAATCTGCGCGGGCGTGAGCGGCGTATAGAACGCCGCGTAGTCCGGATCGTATTCATACAGACCGGTCGCCCCCGTGCCCTTCTTTGGCCCCAGGAAGTACTGGGTGAAAAAGGCATCGATCTTGTCGGCCAGGAATTCGGGCTTGTCGTAGTGGGTATCGTCGCTGGCGTGCAGCACGTAGAAATCCCAATCCCAGCCCGAGTCGCCGAAATGGCCGTTGGCGCCAACGTCAGCCTGGTACATCAGGTTGGTCTGACGCTGCATACGGCTCATGTAATAACCGCCGGCCATCTCTTCCGGGCCGAACTGCAACTCGGGATCCAGCAGTTCCTTGGTGTTTTTGTCCTCGATCATGCCGCCCGGCCAATCGTTGGTACTCCAGTTCGGCAAGCTGGAATTCCACTTCGACGCCTGATAATTCATCATCAGGTCGGTGTACAGGCGCAGGTCATCGTTGACGTCGTACTTCAGCTTGGTCATGCCGCTGTAACTGCGCTTCTGGTTGGCGAGCGTCTTGTAACCCTCGGCACTGTCCGAACCGCAATAGGTGCCGGTGCGCTTGGTCGAATTCAGGTCGCGGGTCTCGATGGTGGTGCCACCGAACAATCCGGCCAGTGCGGCACAACCGTCGGTCGGGCTCAGATAGCCCTGCACGCTGCTCTTCGGCTTCGACGAGGTGCCGTATTCCTCGATCTCGGCCACCGGGGTCGGGGTGTACTTGCCGTTCGGATCAGCGCTGACGCCGGCGGTCATGGATCGCTGGTAGTTCCAGATCGGCGAGGCATTGTCGAACTCCAGCGCAGCGAGCACGCTGAGTTTTCCGAAATCGTGTCCCCATGATGCCGACAGGCGCTGATTGGCGCCCCCGCCGTCGCTGAAGTTGCCCGTGCGCACGCTGATCTGACCACCATCGACGTGCTGCTTGGTGACGATGTTCACCACACCGGCGATCGCCGAAGAACCGTAGATCGCCGAACCGCCACCGGGCATCACATCGATGTGGTCGATCATCGAGAGCGGGATGTTGCCGAGATTGTTGAAGCTCTTGGAGCCGTTGTACAACTCGCCGAACGCCGAGACCGGCTTGCCGTCGACGAGCATCAGCGTGTAGGACGGCGACAGGCCGAACATGCTGAAGGTCTGCGCGCCCTGGGTGTAGGCCCCACTGTCGGATGGGCCCTGCACCGAGCCCACGGCGAGCACCGAGTTCTGCAGCACATCCGCTACATCGGTAAATCCCTGCTCCTGGATATCCTGGGCGGTGATCGTCATGGTGGGCGTAGCGGTCTGGATCTGCGCGTTGTTGATCAGTGAACCGCTGACGTTGACAGTGTCGAGGGTGCGGATGCTTTTGTCGGCATCCGCCTTGCGGGCCTCCTTGGTGCTGGAAGTCCTGCCCGCGGCAGGGGGCGCCGTCTTCAACAGGAAGGTGGAGGCATTCACCGATTGCCAGGTCAGACCTGTACCGGCCAGCAAGCGGCGCAACGCGTCAGTGGGTGCGAAATTGCCGGACAGGCCTCGCGTGGTTTTTCCGGCCACCAGGGAGGGCGAATACACCACCTGCACCCCACCCTGGGCGGACAAGGCATTCAATGCCTTGTGCAGGTCGCCCGCGCCG
This sequence comes from Dorcoceras hygrometricum, assembly GCA_001598015.1. Classification (NCBI taxonomy): domain Eukaryota; kingdom Viridiplantae; phylum Streptophyta; class Magnoliopsida; order Lamiales; family Gesneriaceae; genus Dorcoceras; species Dorcoceras hygrometricum. Next base: position 139,652 of record KV020100.1, on the reverse strand, counting down.
ATTGCGTAGACATGGACGGAGGCCACCTGTTGCGCGCGTGCCGTCGCCGGCATCAGCACGCTTGCCGTGAACGGCAGGACCATCGCCAGTGCGCAGGCTACGGCGCTGCGGCGCAGGCGAGGGCCCGCTGTCGCAGTGACCTTGCACTTTTCGACCGGCAACACTCCCCGGCCGCTTGTATTGGAAGCGGTATTCATACCCCGATGACTCCCCAGATTGTCGTGAGCAGGCACGCGCGTGCACTCTCGGTGCACGCGCTCCATGACTCAGACGTGGCGCCACGCGAAACCCCTACCTGCGCTGGCGGAAAATTTCGGCGCGGCTTTCTAGCGACGCGAGAGCATCAGGCGACCCGGAGCCGTCTGCGCAGCTCGGATGGACCAGCCTTGCTGCAGCACCAGAAGCAGCGTCTTCTGGTCATCGGTGCGGAAGACGCCGCTGATGCGCAGGTCGGCCAGCGATGGATCACCCAGTTCCAGTTGCGTTCTGCTGTAGCGGTTCATCTCGGCCACCAGGTCGACCAGCCGCCAGTTGTCGACGAACAGCTTGCCGTCGGTCCACCCCTCGGCAACCTGCAGATCCACCGGGCGCACCGGACCTATTTCGCCGGAGCGGTCGAATTCCAGCTGCTGGCCGGCAAGCAGCGATGCATGCCGCGAGTCACCATCGTGTTGCGTGGCAATCGCCAACTTGCCCTCCAGCAACGCCACATGCACCTTGTCGGGATCCAGCCGGACCTGGAAACGGGTTCCCACTGCCGTCACGGTGCCATCTTGCGCATGTACCACGAAAGGCCAGTGCTTGTTGCCCTGCACATGGAATTGCGCACGCCCATGCAGCAGGTCGATGTGACGCTCGGTCCCGTCGTAGCTCACCCGTACATCCGAGTTCGTGTCCAGCACCATGCTCGATCCGTCCGGCAACGTCACCGTACGGCGTTGTCCCACCGCTGTCGTGTACTCGCTGCCGACCCGCTCCCGCTGCGGCAACCAACGTGGCACGAGTATGGCGGCGGCAACCAGGGCGGCGGCGGCCAACGCCGGCAGCGCCCACGGGCGCCGGCGGCGCGGCGCCCGTGTCGCGCGATGTGCGGCGAATTGCAGGAAAGTATCGTCCGCAATGGCCTCTGCTCCCAGCGACCACAGGAGTTCGGCCTGGCGATACGCCGCTTCGTTGTCGGCACTGGCGGCACGCCAGCGCTCAAAGGCTGCGCGCTGTTCGGGAGGGCAACCCGGATCGGTCACGCGCACAAACCACAGCTCGGCCTCCTCGGCCGTGTCGGGGCGTCCTTTTGGAATGTTCGCCTCCATGTTCATGCAGACGTCCCCGAGGCCAAATCACCTACCTTTTGCCGCAGTATCCTCATGGCGGTGGCGAGGTGTTTCTCGACCATCTTCACCGAGATGCCGCAGCATTCCGCGATCTGCGCATGGGACATGCCCCTGGCCTGCCGAAGCAGGTAAACGCGCTGGCACTTCGGCGGCAATTCGCGGATGGCCTGGCGCATCAGCATGACCTGTTGTCCGTGCGCAGCCTGTTCCTCTGGCGAGTGGTCCGGCGCAGCGAGCTCCTGGTCGCCCAGTTCCACATGGCCGCCACGATGATGGGTCGCATCCTTGCGGTACTGGTCGTGCGCCACGTTGATCGCGATGCGATACAGCAGTCGCTGCCAGGTGGAAGCGGGCTCGGATTCGCGATAGCGCAACAGCCTGGTCAGGCTTTCCTGTGCGGCATCCTCCGCATCCTGCCGCGTAGCCAGCCTTCCGCGCAGGAATTGCACAAGCCCCTGGTACTGTTCTCGAATGAAGCCGTCGAAACCGTGTTCGTCGGCGCAGCGCACAACCACCGGAGACTCGCCCGGCAAGGCTTTCGACACGCTGTCAAACTCATTGCCCATGCCGGATGCACGCCGACTGCGAACTTCGGTCATGCTGTGCCAAATCCCCGGCTTGCGCAAGCCAACCCGCACATATGTCGGCGAATGGACTGCCAAACGCGGAGGCGTCCCGCGTAGAATGACGGATCCATCCCACTCCATCGCAGCGCAACCATGGCCGTCAGCGTATTCGACCTGTTCAAGATCGGCATCGGGCCGTCCTCCTCGCACACGGTGGGGCCGATGCGCGCCGCGGCGCGTTTCGCCGAGCGCTGGCTGGAGGAAAAGGGCGTGCTGGACCGCGTAACGCGCGTACGCGCCGAGCTGTACGGCTCGCTGGCGATGACCGGCCGCGGCCACGGCACCGACAAGGCGGTGCTGCTGGGCTTCGAAGGCCAGCATCCAGACACGGTCGACGCCGACGCGATTCCCGGCATCCTCGAACGCATCCGCGGCAGCGGCCGCATCCGCCTGCTCGGCAAACACGAGATCGCGTTCGACGAGAAGGCCGACCTGATCTTCAACAAACGCCAGAAGCTGCCGTTCCACACCAACGGCATGCGCTTCTCCGCCTACGATGCCGACGGCAACGAACTGGCCACGCGCGACTACTACTCGGTGGGCGGCGGCTTCGTGGTCAACACCGACGAGGCTGCCGAAGACCGTATCGTCGCCGATACCACCGAACAGCCCTACCCGTTCTCCACCGGCGACCAGTTGCTGGCACTGTGCGAGAAGCACCACCTGACCATCGCCCAGCTGATGCTGGCGAACGAGGCAGTGTGGCGTCCCGAGGCCGAGACCCGTGCCGGCCTGCTCACGATCTGGAAGGCGATGCAGGACTGCGTTGCGCGCGGCCTGCGTTCGCCCGGCACTTTGCCGGGCGGCCTGCACGTGGCGCGCCGCGCGCCGGCGATGGCCGAGGAACTGCGCAACCAGCCGGAAGCCGCGCTGAAGGACCCGCTGACCATCCTCGACTGGGTCAACCTCTACGCGCTGGCGGTGAACGAGGAGAACGCCGCCGGCGGCCGCGTGGTCACCGCGCCCACCAACGGCGCCGCCGGCATCGTGCCTGCGGTGGGCCACTACTACCTGCGCTTCTGCCCCAAGGCCGACGAGAACGGCATCCTCGATTACCTGCTCACCGCCGCCGCGATCGGCATCCTGTACAAGGAAAACGCCTCGATCTCCGGCGCCGAAGTGGGCTGCCAGGGCGAGGTCGGCGTGGCCTGCTCGATGGCCGCCGGCGGCCTCACCGCCGCGCTGGGCGGCAGCATCCACCAGGTGGAGAACGCCGCCGAGATCGGCATGGAGCACAACCTCGGCCTTACCTGCGACCCGATCGGCGGCCTGGTGCAGATCCCCTGCATCGAGCGCAACGCGATGGGCTCGGTGAAGGCGATCAACGCCAGCCGCATGGCATTGAAGAGCGACGGCAAGCATCGCGTCAGCCTGGACAAGGTGATCAAGACCATGCGCGACACCGGCCGCGACATGAAGGACAAGTACAAGGAAACCTCGCGCGGCGGCCTCGCCGTCAACGTCATCGAGTGCTAGGCGCGAAGTCGACCCTGCCATTTCACCGCTCGCCGGTGCACGGCTCGCCCGGGTCCGGATCGACATGCGCCTGGCCCGGCCCAGGCCTCGCGCGGCGGCCCCGCGATGAACGTGGTCGAGTGCTGAGACCCATGTCCCCGCGCCCGCGGAACGCGCATCCAGGCCATAGCTCCGCGCCGCACGCGGGGCCGGATTTCCCGCGCGTCGCGTACCGTCGCGTACGGCTGGGCATGACCTTCGCGGGGTGACAGGCGGCACCCGGTCTGCAACCATCGGTCCCTTTCGGGGATGCGCATCCGCGCGCTTCAGGAGTTTCCATGTCTTCCAGCAGCTCGATCCGCCGCGATGTCGGCCCGTTCGCCCTGATGCTCACCGGCCTGGGCTCGATCATCGGCTCCGGCTGGTTGTTCGGCGCCTGGCGTGCGGCGCAGATCGCCGGCCCCGGCGCGATCTGGGCCTGGGTGATCGGCGCGGCGATCATCCTGTTCATCGCGCTGACCTATGCCGAGCTGGGTGCGATGTTCCCCGAATCCGGCGGCATGGTGCGCTACGGCCACTACTCGCACGGCTCGCTGGTGGGCTTCATCGCGGCGTGGGCGAACTGGATCGCGATCGTCTCGGTGATCTCGGTGGAAGCGGAAGCCTCGGCGCAGTACATGTCCTCGTGGAAATGGGCCTGGGCCAGGGATCTCTACCACCAGGCACCCGGCGGACACGGCGAGCTGAGCGCGATCGGCCTCACGATCGCCGGCGCTCTGGTGATCGCGTACTTCCTGCTGAATTTCTGGAGCGTGAAGCTGTTCGCGCGCTCGAACACCGCGATCACCCTGTTCAAGCTGGTGATCCCCGCGCTTACCGCCGTGCTGCTGATCGCCAGCGGCTTCCATCCCGAGAACTTCAGCGTCGGCATCCACGGCGAGACGCATGCGATCGACTTCGCCTCGGTGCTCACGGCGGTGGCGATCGCCGGCATCGTATTCAGTTTCAACGGCTTCCAGAGCCCGGTGAATCTCGCCGGCGAAGCGCACAATCCGGGCAAGAGCATCCCGTTCGCGATCGTCTGCTCGATCGTGCTGGCCACCGCGATCTACGTGTTGCTGCAGGTAGCCTTCATCGGCTCGGTGCCGCAGCAGATGCTGGCCAACGTGGGCTGGAACGGCATCAACTTCAGCTCGCCGTTCGCCGACCTCGCCATCATCCTCGGCCTGCAGTGGCTGGCCACGCTGCTGTTCATCGACGCGGTGATCAGCCCCAGCGGCACCGGCATGACCTACACCGCCACCACCGCGCGCATGCTCTACGGCATGGAGCGCAACGGCACGCTGCCGAAGATCCTCGGCCACGTCCACCCGAAGTGGGGCGTGCCGCGCCCGGCGATGTGGGTGAACCTCGCGGTGTCCTTCATGTTCCTGCTGTTCTTCCGCGGCTGGGGCACGCTGGCCGCGGTGATCTCGGTGGCCACGATCATCTCCTACCTCACCGGCCCGGTCAGCGTGATGACGCTGCGCCGCACCGCGCCCGGCCTGCACCGCCCGCTGCGCCTGGCCGGGCTGCCGGTGGTCGCCGGCATCGCCTTCGTGATGTCCACCGAACTGCTCTACTGGGCCAAGTGGCCGCTGACCGGCGAGATCATCCTGCTGATGGTCGTCGCCCTGCCGATCTACCTCTATTACCAGGCCAAGTCCGGCTGGCACGACTTCGCGCGCCAGATGAAGGGCGCCTGGTGGCTGATCGCCTACCTGCCCACCATCGCCCTGGTTTCCTGGGCCGGCAGCACCACCTTCGGCGGCAAGGGCTACCTGCCCTACGGCTGGGATCTGGCGGTGGTGGCGGTAATCGGTTTCCTGTACTACCTCTGGGGCGTGAAGTCGGGCTGGCGCACGCCCTCGGTGGAAGCCGCCGAGCAGGAAGCCTTCTCGCACCCGGACGCCCCGCTGATCCCGCCGGACGAGGCGGCGGCGGAATACGCCGTCGAGCGCTGAGCCGCCGCCGGACCCCGCTGCACATCGCAACCCGGGAAATGCCGCGCGCGCCCGTCGCAACACGGGCGCGCACGCTGCGGGCATCCGCTCCCGCGGCCGGCGCCATCGATGGAGTACCGCCGCGGGCCACGCAGAGATCGTAAACACGCTCTTACGGTCGTTTAACGACGCGCATGCTCCACTTGGCCGCCTTGGCAACGCCGGGTTCCGCATGGGCAAGTACATGCACAGCTTGAAGACCTTGCGCGACATCGCGCTCGAATACGGCCGCGTAGAGCACCCCGATCTGGCCTCGATGGCACGCGAACTCGGCCGCGTGGTGCATCTCGATGCATCCGCGCTGGCCGTGCGGCTGGCCACGCTGCGCCGGCGTCAGCGCAACCATGGCCGCTGGCTGCTGGCGGAGGAGCGCCGGCAGCCGGCACTGCGCGTACTGGTGCGCGCGTGGCCGCCGGGCGAGCGCATGCCGCTGCTCGACCACGCCGACCGCTGGGGGCTGGAGCTGGCCCTGCACGGCGCGCTGGAGTGGCAGTCGTACCGGCGCGACCCGCACAACGGCGAACTCGATGCGCAGGGGCGCAGCTGGCTGGGTCCGGGCGACGCCAACTGGTTCGAGCGCGACGCAGGCCTCGCGCACCGCTGCCGCAATCTGTCGCGGCACGACACTGCATACACCCTGCACGTCTACGGCGGCGAGCTGCCGGATCACCGCGCCGGCGAACCATGCGAGGATGTGTCCGCATGGCTCGCGCAGGCGCGACGCGGCACGCTCGCCAGCCCGCTGGCCCCCTGATCCGCCCCATCCATTCCGGAGCAACGCATGCATCGACGTGTCGCCATCATCGGCGGCGGCGCCGCGGCCGCCGCGCTGCTCGGCGAGCTGCTGGAACGCCGCCTGCCGCACCCGCTGCACCTGGACTGGTACACCGGCACAGGCACGCCGGCACGCGGCGTGGCCTACGGCACCCGTTCCGACCGCCACCTGCTCAACGTGCGCGTGGCCTCGATGGGCATGTTCGCCGGCAAGCCGCAGGGTTTCCTCGATTTCGTGCAGCGCGAAGACCCGTCCATCGCCGGCACCGACTTCCTGCCGCGCCGGCGCTACGGCGACTATCTCGAGGCCGAGGTGGCGCGTGCGCTGGCGCTGGGCAAGGCGCACGGCCACGACGTGCAGGTGGTGCCGTTCGACGCCGACGCCGTGGTGCCCGAAGCCGACGGCGTCACCGTGTTCCGCGGCGAAGACGGCCGCCGGGTGGATGCCGCCGTGCTGGCGATCGGCGCGTTGCCGCCGCAGCCCCTGGCGGGCGTGGGCGAGGACGCGCTGGCCAGCGGCCGCTACGTCGTCGACCCATGGCCGCTGCTGGCCGCGCCGCCGGCCGAAGCGCCGCGGCACGTGTTGGTGATCGGCCTCGGCCTCACCGCCGTCGACGTGCTGCTGGAACTCGCCGCGCGCTGGCCCGAAACCCGGTTCACCGCGATCTCGCGCCACGGCCTGCTGCCCGAGCCGCATCTGCGCACCGCCGCGCTGCCCGCCGACGACGCCACGCAACTGGTCGAGGCGATGCAGGACCAACCCGACGTGCACCAATGGCTGCGCCTGCTGCGCGAGGCGATCGCGCAGGAGGACGACTGGCGCAGCGTGATCGACAGCCTGCGCCCGCACACGCCGGCCTTGTGGGCCGCGCTGCCGCTGGACCAGCGCGCGCGCTTCAAGCGCCATGCGCGCTGGGCGTGGGAACGCGCGCGGCACCGCATGCCGCCGCCGGTGCATGAAAACCTCGCCGCGCTGGAACGCGACGGCCGGCTGCATCGCCAGCGCGGCCAGTTGTACCGGGTCGAGCCCGACGGCGACGGCCTGCGCCTCGAACTGCACCCGCACGACCGCGACGCATCGAAGACGCAGACGCTGCACGCCGGCCTGGTGGTGCAGGCGGTCGGCATGGATTTCGACGTGGCCCACACGCCGCACCCGCTGATGCGCCAGCTGGTGGTGAACCGGCACGTGTTGCCCGACCCGCTGGGGCTGGGCTGCCAGGCCACGCCGCAGGGCCGGCTGCTGCACGCGGGCGGCGCCTGGCCGCGGCTGTTCGCCATCGGCAGCTTGTTGCGCGGTACGCTGTGGGAATCCACCGCGATGCCGGAAATCCGCCAGCAGGCGCGCGCCGTGGCCGAGCAGTTGTTGGCGGGCTAGCCGCGAGTCCACATGACCCTCAGCCTGATCGGCGCCGTCATCCTGCTGCTGCACGTGCTCGGCATCCTCGCCGCCGCGCACGCGCTGATGCACACGCGCACGCCGCAAGGCACCATCGGCTGGGTGCTGAGCCTGCTGCTGCTGCCCGAGCTCACCCTGGTGCCCTATCTGTTCCTCGGCGCCAGCCATTTTCGCGGCTACCTCGATACCCATCGCCGTCTGCCGCCACGCAGGCGGCCCGATCCCGCGGAGGACGACGGCGAGGGGCGTTACGCCGCGCTGGTGGCGATGCAGGGCCGGCCGTTCCACGCCGGCCACCGGCTGCGCCTGCTGATCGACGGCGACGCCACCTTCGCGGCGATCTTCGACGCGATCGCCGGGGCGCGGCACACCCTGCTGGTGCAGTTCTTCATCTTCCACGACGACGGCCTGGGCCGGCGCATGCAACAGGCGCTGCTGGAACGCGCCGCGGCCGGCGTGCGCGTGTGCGTGCTGTATGACGGCGTGGGCAGCCACGATCTGCCGCGCCACTACGTGGAGGCGCTGCGCGCGGGCGGCGTGGCGATCCATCCCTTCGCCACCCACCGCTGGCGCAACCGGTTCCAGCTCAACTTCCGCAACCACCGCAAGATCGTGGTGGTGGACGGCGAATGCGCCTTCATCGGCGGCCTCAACGTGGGCGACGAATACCTCGGGCTGAAGCCGCCGCTGGCGCCGTGGCGCGATACCCACCTGGAGATCCGTGGCCCCGCGGTAGCCGACCTGCAGCAGCTGTTCGCCGACGACTGGCAGTGGATCACCGGCGCGCCGCCGCCGCTGCACCCGGCGCCGGCCGCCGCCGGCGATGCCCGTGTGCTGGTGGTGGCGAGCGGCCCGGCCGATCCGCAGGAGACCGGCTCGCTGTTCTTCGTCGCCGCGATCAACGCGGCGCGCCGGCGCCTCTGGCTCACCACGCCTTATTTCGTGCCCGACACCGCGGTGCGTGCCGCACTGCGGCTGGCCGTGCTGCGCGGCGTGGACGTGCGCGTGCTGATCCCGGCGCGGCCGGACCACCGCACCGTGTTCCTCGCCTCCACCCTGCATGCCCACCATGCGCTGCGCGCCGGCGTGCGGCTGTTCCGCTACCAGCCCGGCTTCGTGCACGAGAAGGTGCTGCTGGTCGACGACGACTGCGCCGCGGTGGGCAGCATCAACCTCGACAGCCGCTCGTTCCGGCTCAACTTCGAGGCCAGCGCGCTGGTGCTGGAGCGCGACTTCGCCCGGCAGGTGGAGGCGATGCTCGAAGCCGACTTCGCCAAGGCGCGCGAAGTGGACGAGCACGAATACCTCGACGCGCCCTACCTGCGCCGGGTGGCGATGCACGTGGCGCGGCTGTTCGACCCGCTGCTATAGGAGCGCACCCCGTGCGCGAATGCCCTGGCACCTGATCGAAGCCGAGAGCTTTCGCGCACAGGGTACGCTCCTACAGGGAATGCATCAGGGCCTGTTTACGATCTCCGCGTAGCTCGCGTTGGCTTGCTGTGGCCGTCAGGTGGTAGCGGGTGGCGCAGCGCCTGCCTGGCCGGCAGGTCAAGCCGCGCGCTGGCGCATGGCGGCCACAGCAAGGCAACCCCACCTGTCACTTCCGGGGCCGGGTCTGTTTGCCCGCAGGCCAGCGTCATCACTCAGTCGTGGACGAACGTCCACTTCCTCCTTGCTTCCTTGGCCTGCGCGCAAACAGCTCCCGGCGCGAGCCACGCTGAGATCGTAAACAGGCTCTCAGCGCCGGCGCCAATGCCCGCCGCACAGCGCCCAGGCCACGAACACGCCGAGCGCGGCGCCAAGCAGCTCGCACAGCACGCGGGTGCCCATGCCATCCGGGTCGTGCACCTCGGCCAGCTTGGCCCTCAGCAGCTGCAGCGACTGCAGCCGCGCGTAGTTGAAATAGAACAGGTTCCACATGTCCTCGCGTGCGGTGAGCACCAGCGCGAGAAAATACGCCCAGCCGATCCGCTGCGCGTCGCTCCAGCCGTTGCGGCGCGTCAGCCTGTGGAACAGCAGGTACAGCACGAGCCCGGCCACGAGGCTGATCGCGCCGGCCTCCACGCCGCCGATCCAGCCATAGCCCATCCACGATTGGTCGTAGTTCATCGCACCCTGTTCCACCGTCGTCAACCTGCATTATGCCTGCGCGCTAGACTCCTGCCCTCCCGTCGCACGCAGGCCCGCCATGTCCCACGCCATCCATGAACGCACGGCCCTGATCGTGGTCGACGTGCAGCCGGATTTCATGCCCGGCGGCGCGCTGGCCTGCCACGAGGGCGACGCGATCGTGCCCGGCATCGACCGCCTGCTGCGCGCGCGCCGCTTCCGCCATGTGGTGGCCACCCAGGACTGGCACCCGCCAGGCCATGCCTCCTTCGCCAGTTCGCATCCCGGCGCGCGACCGTTCCAGCAGATCGAGCTGCACGGCCAGCCGCAGACGCTGTGGCCGAACCACTGCGTGCAGGGCACGCCGGGCGCGGCATTGCATCCGGGCGTGGACTGGTCGGCGGCGGACCTGATCCTGCGCAAGGGCAGCGACCCGCAGGTGGATTCCTACAGCGGCTTCCGCGAGAACCACGGCCCGCGCGGCAACCGCCCCGCCACCGGCCTCGCCGGCTGGCTGCGCGAGCGCGGCGTGGAGGAAGTGCTGGTGTGCGGCCTGGCGCGCGACGTCTGCGTGCTGTGGACCGCGCAGGATGCCGTGGCGGCAGGCTTCAAGGCCGGCCTGCTGTGGGAACTGAGCCGCCCGGTGACGCCGGCCGGCGACGAAGCCGCCCGCGCCGCGCTGGCGGCACGGGGCATCGCCCTCGTCCGGCTCGACGACTGAGAGCCTGTTTACGATCTCCGCATGGGCTACGCGGAGATCCTAAACAGGCTCTGGGCGGCGTCACCCATCCTCGCGCGCCGCCTGCACCCGCGGCACCCCGTCCACGTCGAACGCCACTGCCAGCGCGACCGGGCGGCAGCACACCGCGCAGTCCTCGATGTAGCACTGGTCGGCCACCGAATCGTCCAGCAGCAGTTCGATGGGCTCGCCGCAATACGGGCAATCGATGCGATACGGTACGGGCATGGCACTCTCCGGCAACCGCGCTGCGCCCAACCTGGCACAACCGCCGTCGACGCAGCGCGTACACTGTCCGCCCCACTGCCGGACCACGACGATGGCCGAACGCGAATTCCCGGATTACACCGTGCGCTCCGGCGCCAGCCTCGAAGGCTCGCGCTACACCGCGTGGCTGGCGGTGGTGCCGCACGGCCACGGCTTCCCGGTGTACTACGCGATCTGCGAGAACCGCAGCTTCCGCCAGCAGGACACGGCTGAGCGCGCCGCCGACGATGCGCTGGCCGCGGTGCTGGCGCTGGAAGAGGACGGTGCGCCGGTGTTCCCCGAGGACTACACCGGTTTCGCCGACACGGCACCGGCCGAGTAGGCCTGCGCCCACGCCTGCGGCGTGAGGATGTCGAAGCCCTGGTCGCGCCGCGTGCGCCGCGCCAGCTTCAGTAGCTCGCGGTCGCGGCTGAGCAGCCATTGCGCGCCGCAGGCCTGCGCCAGTTCGAGGAACTTCTGGTCGTCGGGGTCGCCGCAGCGCGGCAGGTGCGGCGTATCGGCGACACCGCTGCGCCCGCTGGCCGGCAACAGGCGCAACTGCGCATCGAACGCGGCCAGCGCCGCCGCCTGCCGCGCCGCATCCAGCGCCAGCTGCGGATAGTCCAGCACCGCCAGCCACTCGGCGCGACAGGCTTCGCTGGTCACCGCTTCCACCGCACCCGCGCGCAACGCTCCGCGCAGGACCGCGCATTGCGCGTCGCCGAACACGAACAGGTCGAGACAGACATTGGTGTCCAGCACCAGGCGCGGCGGTGTCGCCATCAGGCCGCGGCCAGGCTGTCCAGCTGCGCCAGCGCGGCCGGGATCTCCGCCGCGCCGGCCACCGTGCGCATGCGCGGTGCGTCGCTGGCGTCCAGGCCGTTCTCCAGTTCGTGCGCCCAGGTCACGTGGTAAGGCATGTGCACGCCCCAGCCGCCGAGGCGCAGCACCGGCTCGATGTCCGAGCGCAGCGAATTGCCCACCATCGCGAACTCGCCCGCCGCGATGCCGAATTCGTCGAGCAGGCGGCGATAGGTAACGGCGTCCTTCTCCGAGACGATCTCGATGCGGCGGAACAGTCCGGCCAGCCCGGACTCGGCCACCTTCTTCTCCTGGTGGAACAGGTCGCCCTTGGTGATCAGCACCACCGCATGCCGCCCGGCCACCGCCGCCACCGCCTCGCGGATGCCCGGCAACAACTCCACCGGATGCTGCAGCACGCGCTTGCCGATCGCCACCAGGCGATGGATGTCCTGCGCGCTGATACGCCCTTCGCTGAGCGTGATCGCGGTTTCCACCATCGACAGCGTCATGCCCTTGGCGCCATAGCCGAACAGCGCGAGATTGCCGCGCTCGGTGGCCAGCATGCGCTCGTGCACCGCGGCATCGGCGAGGTCGGCGTAGGCGCCGACGATGGCGGCGAACTCGGCGTTGGCCTCGCGGTAGTAGTCCTCGCTGCGCCACAGCGTGTCGTCGCCGTCGAAACCGACCATCTTCAGCATCTTCGCCTCCCTGCCGCCGCGGCATGGACAAGGGCGGCATTGTCCGACAACCATTGCAGATGCCGCATGTGTCGTCCGCCACCGGCCGCGACATCGCCGTAACGCACCGCGTGGCATAAGCTCCTGCGATCGCGCTTCACGGAGAATCCCATGCGCCCGCACCTCTGGTTGCTGCCGCTTGCCCTCGCCGCCTGCGTCGCCGCCCCGGCCGCCGACGCTGCGCAGGCGACGCCGAACAGCGCCGCCGCGCCGGATGCCGCACTGCTCGGCGGCTACCACTGGCAACTCGCGCAGGCCACCGACCACGGCGGGCGACGCATAGACGCACTATTCGTGCGCCCGGACAAACCGCTGCAGCTGGACTTCGGCAGCGACCGCCTCAGCGTGCGCAACAGCTGCAACGGCATGGGCGGCAGCTACCGCATCGCGAACGGGCGGCTGCTGCTCGGCCCGATGATGCACACCATGATGGCCTGCGCCGATCCCATGCTGAACCGGCTGGACAGCCTGATCGGCGAACGCCTCGCCAGCCGGCCGGCGATCACGCTCACGCGGCACGGCGACACGCCGCGGCTCGAATTGCGCACCGCCGCCGGCGACACGCTGGACTTCACCGGCGTGCCCACGCCCGAGACCCGCTACGGCGGCCCCGGCGTCACCGAGTTCCTCGAAGTGGCGGCGCAGACCGTGCCCTGCCGCCATCCGCTGATGCCGGATGCGCAATGCCTGGACGTGCGCGAAGTCCATTACGACGCGAACGGCCTCAAGACCGGCACGCCCGGCCCGTGGCGGCCCCTGCAGCGCATCGAGGGCTATGCGCACCAGCCCGGCGTGCGCAACGTACTGCGGGTGAAGCGCTACACGGTGAAGCACCCGGCTGCCGACGCCCCGTCGGCGGCCTATGTGCTGGACATGGTGGTCGAGTCGGCAACCGCCGGGCACTGAGAGCCTGTTTACGAGCTACGCGGAGATCGTAAACAGCCGCTGAGATCCGCTGCGGCGGTCAGGCGCCCACGCGCCGGCGCACCGCGTCGAAGTCGCGCACCGGCCGCACCTCGATGCAGCCGGTCTGCGCCCACGGCAGTTCGGCGGCCATGCGCACCGCCTGCTCGACGCTGTCCGCCTCGACCAGGTTGAAACCGGCGAGGTATTCCTTGGTTTCCGCGAACGGGCCGTCCAGCACCGTGGTCCTGCCCTGGCGGATGCGCACCGACTTCGCGCTGGCCGGCGCCTCCAGCTGCTGCGCGTCGAGCAACCGCCCCTCGGCGCGCAGCTCGTCCGCATGCGTGATGCAGGCGTGCATGCGCGTGTCGAACTCGCCCGGCGGCAAGGCGTCCAGCAAGGCGTCGTCGCTGTAGACCATCAGCAGGAATTTCATGGCGGGCTCGCATCCTGTGGCGGGAAGTCGTGATGCTCGCACAGATCCCGTACGGCGCCCGCATGCGCCGTCGTATCAGCCGTGCGCCAGCGCGTAGTCGACCGCCGCGCATACGGCCGCCGCCTGCGCATCGTTGCATTGCGCGGGCGTGGCGCGCGGGCTGTCGGGATAGACCTCGGTGGTGGTGCGGTAACGCGCGTCGGTGATGCCGGCGCACAGGCCCAGCTTGCGGCAGTCGTATTCGATCACCCCATGCGCCACCACCGGCGAACCGATGATGGTGCCGTCGGGGTCGGCCGGCGCGATATGGGTGACCCCGGCCACCGCCGCGATCACCGCCTGCTGGAACGCGGGCTCAGGCTGCGCGCTGTCCGCGCACAGGTAGAAACCGTCCGGAATCGTGCCCGGCTCGAACGGCTTGCCGTCGCGCGCCGCCAGCGCGGGGCGGAACTCGCTCTCGTCGCTGTCGGTGGTTTCGTGCAGGTCGATGTGCATGCGCGCCGTGTCGCGCAACGGCGCAAGCAGGCGCCACAGCGCGGCCGATTCCTGCGCGGGACTGTGTTCGCGGAAATTGCGGTTGGGATCGAGCGCGCCCGGGTTCCAGCGATGGATGCGCTCGTAGCCCCAGGGGCTGACGCAAGGCACGCACAGCAGGTTGATGCGGCCCGCGTAACGCGCCGCGTCGTGTTCGAGGAACTGCAGCGCACCGTGCACCCCGCTGGTCTCGTAGCCGTGCACGCCACCGGTCACCAGCATCACCGGGAGCGCCGCGTTCCAGTCGCGGCTGCGCACGGCGTAGAGCGGGTAGCTGTCCGGCGCGTAATCCAGCCGTCCGTATTCGCCGATGTCGAAGCGCGCGCGCAGCGCTTCGATACGGCCCTGCACTTCATCCGCGTAACTGCGCCTGCGCGTCTGCCGCGCGCGCCAGGCAGCGACCTCGGCCGGCCCCCAGGGGATGCCGGGAGTGCCGATGGGGTAGATCGCGCTGCTGGTCATGGGAAGGCTCCACGCGGGGGACGGTCGGTCACTTTAGCACCGCCCCCGCGTCGCCCCGCTGGCGGGGAACGCGCCGCGGGGCCGGCCTGCGACCGTCGAACGCCCCGCGGAGATATTGAACCCGCTTAGAGCCTGTTTACGATCTCTGCGTGGCCCGCGCCGGGAGCTGTTGGCGCGCAGGCCAAGAAAGAACGAGGAAGTGGACGTCCGTCCACGACCGAGTGATGACGCAGGGATGCGGGCAAACAGACCCGGCCCCAACAGGCTCTTACTTGGCGCCGCCGCTCGGCAGCGGTTCCAGGTTGAAGTTGAGCGTGGTGATCTTCGCGTCCAGGCCGCGCACCACGTCGCCGGTGAGATCGTTGGCGACATTGCCGCCCAGCACCGCATCGCGGTTCAGCAGCAAACCGCAGTGGTGGCTGTTGTAGGAGCTCTCGACCAGGGGCTGCGCCTGCTGGCCGATCTGCTGCATCACCTTGCCGCGGGTCAGCTGGATGCGCTGGTCGAGCTGGTTCACCTGCTCCTGGAACGCCTGCATGCGCTGCTGCAGCGCCTGGCCCTGCTGCTGGCGCTGCGCCTCGGAGAGGCTGGACGACTTCTGCTGGAAGGCCTGGATCTCGGCGTCCAGCGGCTTGCGCTGGCTTTCCAGCAGCGACTGCTGCTGCGTCGCCAGTTGCTTCAGCCGCTCGCTGGCCGCCTGCCCCACCTTGGATTCGGCGAACACCACCTCGCGCGAAAGCATGCACACGCCCGGCACCGGATTGCCGCCCAGCTGGGTGCTGGCAACGGGAGCCGTGGCGGCCTGCGCCGGCGTCACGGGGGCAAGGGAAAGACCAGCGGCGGCGGCCAGTGCAGCGACAAGCAGGGGGCGATGCATGTTCATGTGGTGATGTCCGGTGGCAGGGTTCGAGGATTCCGCGGGCCATGATGCCCCACGGCAGCGCCCCATCCTACTAGCGGCAAGCTGTCTACTGAATGGCTGCGCCGCACCGGCCGGGCCCGGCTCCGGAAGTGATTAGGTGCTGGGTTGCCCTCGAATGGCCGTCATGCGACGGCGCGCGGCTTGACCTGCCAGCCAGGCGGGCGCTGCGCCGGCACCGCCACCTGACGGCCATGCGAGGGCAACGCGAGCTATGTGGAGACGTTGAACAGGCGCTCAGCCCGTTTCCGCCCGCGCCGCCTCGTGCGCCCCGAAGAAACGCGCGTAGAGCACCACGTACGCGCACTGGAATGCCGCCCCGATCACGAATGGCAGCGTCAGATAACCCGCATGGAACAAGGCGCCCGCCAGCACCGGCCCAGCCGCCCGCGGAACCTGCATCGAAATGCTCTGCAGGCTGCTGGCCAGGCCGCGGCGGCCGTCGCCGGTCAAGCCGGTGGCCAGCGCCTGGCGCACGCCGGCGGTGC
This sequence comes from Dorcoceras hygrometricum, assembly GCA_001598015.1. Lineage (NCBI taxonomy): Eukaryota > Viridiplantae > Streptophyta > Magnoliopsida > Lamiales > Gesneriaceae > Dorcoceras > Dorcoceras hygrometricum. The sequence continues at coordinate 123,648 of KV020100.1, read as the reverse complement.
CGCGGTTGAACGCGCCGCGCAGCGCATACAGCAGCATCGCCAGCCAGAACCAGGGCGCCAGCGGCATCAGCAGCAACAGCACGATGCCCGTCGCGCGCATCAGCACCACCGAGCGCACCACGCCGGCGCGCACCGCCAGCCGCCCGGCGAGCAGCGAACCGGCCGCCCCGAGCAGGAAACCCAGGGCCATGCCCGGGCCGATCGCCGCCAGGCCGTGATGGAACTTCAACGCGAACCAGTACGCCACCAGCGGCCCGACCATCCCGACCCCGAAGCCGTTGAGCGCATTCACCAGCACCAGGCGCCGCAACAAGTCGTTTTCCCGCCGGCGCACGGCCAGTTGCCCGGCCGGCGCCGCTCCCGTCCCCGCGCCCGATCCCGGCAGCGCGATCTCCCGCGTGGCCAGCAGCAATCCCAAGCTGACCAGCGAACCGAGCAGGGGCAGCGCGAACAGCAGCCGGTAATCGGCCGGCTGCATGGCATGGCCCGACAACCACGGCGGCAAGGCCGCCAGCAAGGCGCCGCCCGCCATGCCGAAGAAGCCCACCGCAGTGTTGAAACTGAACACCCGGCCGCGCCGCGCCATCGGCAGCTCATGCGACAACCACGCCTGCTCGACCGGCGAGAACGGCCCGGCCGCACCGTTGGCCCCGCGGCCGAAGCCGCCCAGGACCGCGGCCGCGGTCAGCAGCCACGGCTGCGTGGTCGCCATCGCCACCAGCGCCACCGCGATCTGCAGCAGCTCGTAGCCGAGCAGGAAACGCCGCCGGTGGCCGCGATCGCTGAGCGGCCCCACGACCAGCGTAAGCACGCTGCCCGCCAGCAGCGCCCCCATCAGCACCGCACCGATCGTCGCGCCGGCCCAGCCCAGCGCATGCAGGTACAGCGCGAACGCCGCCACCATCGCCCCCTGCCCGAAGCTGCGCGCGGCACGGGTGCCGATCAGCAGGCGCACGTTGCGAGGCAGGGATGGGCGGGAAGCTACTCCGCGTAAAAGCATGCGTCGGTCCCGCGTTGAACAAGTCCCCGGGAAAATACCGGGAAAACGCCCCCGGTTCCCGCTATCTGCAGCGCCGCAACTGCGCGCCGTACTCGCGGGCGAGGCGGTCGACGGCATCCGCGGTCTGCAGCAGGTGGCGATCATGCCGCCAATGGCCGCTGCGGTAACCGCCGATGCCTTCGTGATAGGCCATGTACAGGTGCCACGGATCCCACTTGGAGATGCCCAGTTCGCGATGGATGCGGTCGGTGTACCAGCCAAGGAAATCGAGCGAGTCGTCCATGCTCTTGCGGCTCTTGAACCAGCGCCCGTTCTCCTTCAGGTATTCCCGCCACACCGGGTCCTGCGCCTGCGCGTAACCATAGGCGCTGGACCGGCGCGGCAGCGGAATGAACAGGAAGTGCGGCCGGGCCGGGCGGACCTTCTCGCGGAAACCGGATTCCCGCCGCACGAACGCCATCAGCACATTCACCGGGGTACCCCAGCGCTTCTGCGCCGCGCGGGCATCGCGGTACCAGCCCGGATATTGGTCGAAGACCTGGCAGATGTTCTGGCTGTTGCGCGGCGGCGCGGTGGCGCACCCGCCCAGGGCCAGCAAGCCGGCAACCCAAAAGGCCAGGGCAAGGCGCCGGACCGTTCGATGCACACAGATTGTCCCTGCCGCCATTTTTGCCCCTGGATTATTTGCCCGGTTTCGGGAAATGTGGGGATACATCAGACCCGACCCCGGGTCCACAATCAAACACGTGAGCCCGACCCCGCCCTCCATGGCCCTGCGCTGGATCGCCTGCCTGCTGCTCCTGCTGAGCGCCGACGCGTGGGCCGGCGGCCCCGTCGCCACGGTGCGCGTCGCCTTCGACCGCCACGGCATCACCGCCATCCGCGTGCACGGCTACGCCGACAAGGCCGCCGGCCGCAAGGTCACCGCCGACGACCCGGTGCGCATCGCCTCGATCTCCAAGATGGTCACGACGCTGGGCGTGATGCGGCTGGTGGAGGCGGGCAAGCTCGACCTGGACGCGGACGCGTCCACCCTGCTCGGCTGGCGGCTGCGCAACCCCGCCTTCCCGCAGGTGCCGATCACCCTGCGCATGCTGCTGTCGCACCGCTCCAGCCTCACCGACGCCGCCGGCTACTGGCAGACGCCGCTGGGCGGCGAGCTGCGCGACATCCTCAAGGACCCGCGCGCCTGGGACGCGAAGCATGCGCCGGGCACCTACTTCCACTACACCAACCTCAACTTCCCGCTGGTGGCGCAGATCATGGAGCGCGCCACCGGCGAGCGCTTCGACAAGCTGATGGCGCGGCTGGTGCTGCGCCCGCTGGGCATAGCCGCCTGCTTCAACTGGGCGCTGTGCAGCGACGCCACCGCCGCCCGCGCGGTGGTGCTGTACGACGCCGACGGCAAGCCGGTGAAGGACGACAACCACGGCCGCAAGCCCGCCTGCCCGGTGACGCCGGCCAGCGACGGCAGTTGCGACCTGTCGCGCTGGCGCGCCGGCGAAAACGGTGCGCTGTTCTCGCCGCAGGGCGGCCTGCGCATTTCCGCCAGGGGCCTGGCGCGCATCGGCGAACTGCTGCTCGGCGACGGCAGCATCGACGGCAAACGCCTGCTCAAGCCCGGCTCCATCCAGGCGATGATCACCCCCGAGTGGCAATACCATCCCGGCGGCGGCCTGACCTACGAGGAAGACGGCGGCGACATCGACCAAGGCTTCTTCTGCCGCTACGGCCTCGCCGTGCAGACCTTGGCCACGCCGGTGCAAGGCTGCCGCGACGACCCGTTCGGCGACGGCGTGGCGCGCGTGGGCCACTCCGGTTCCGCCTACGGGTTGCAGGCCGGGCTGTGGGTGGACCGCAAGCGCGGCACCGGCGTGGTGTGGTTCGCCACCGGGATGCCGGACCAGCGACTGGGCGGCAAATCGGCCTTCAGTGGGGTGGAAGAAGGCTTGGCACATTAGGGAGACACCGCAACATCACGGGAGGGTCAAGCGATGCGTATGGCCAGCGTGGGACATGCAGTGTTTGCGGCAACCCTGGTCGCCCTTGGCATCCTGGGCCTGGCCGAAGGCGGATTCACCGTGATATGGCAGCCGGTGTTCGATCACGTGCCGGCCGCAAAGCTCCTTGCCTGTCTCTGCGCCGTGGTTTCGCTGGCGTGCGGCCTCGGCCTGTTCTGGCCGCGCTCGACCTCGCTGGCCGCGCGCGTGCTGTTTTTCTACACGCTGCTGTGGCTGCTGGTGTTCAAGCTGCCGCTGATCGCCCGGGCGCCTCTCACGGAAGGCTCGTACCAATACTGCGGCGAGATGGCGGTGATCGTGGCGGCCGCATGGGTACTGCACGCCTGGTTCGCCACCGGCGCGGACCGGCGCCGGCTCGGCTTCGCCGTCGGCGACCGCGGCCTGCGCCTGGCGCGCATGCTCTACGGCCTGGCGCTGATCGCCTTCGGCTTCTCGCACTTCGTCTATCTCAACCTCACCGCACCGCTGATTCCCCACTGGCTGCACGCGCCGGTGTTCTGGGCCTACCTGACCGGTAGCGCCTACCTTGCCGCCGGCGCGGCCGTGCTCCTCAACGTGCTCGCCCGGCTGGCCGCCACCCTCTCGGCCGTGATGATGGGCCTGTTCCTGCTGCTGATCTGGCTGCCCATGGTCGCCGCCGGCCATATCAGCGCCTTCAACTGGGGCGAGACCTATGCGACCTGGGTGCTGACCGCGGCGGCGTGGGTGGTGGCGGACTCGTATCGCGGGGTGCGCTGGCTTGGACCGGGTCGATATGCCGAACATGAGCGACAGCAAGCACTACAACATCGACGTCATGTGCCTTGACGGCGTCGATATCGACGAGCTGATGTGCGCGGCGATGGCGTATCACGTACGACGGCCGCAACGACAACCGGGGCGAAAGTCCCACCGGGAACGCGGCACCTGTAGACAATGAGGCGCCTAGCACGAACTGGGTCAGAACGAGCTGTCGCGGCTTCGGTGGTTCAGTCTCAGTATGCCGATATCCATGCACTGTTGACGGGGCATGCCGCTGCTGCCTGCACACCAGGCCGGCCCCGCGGCAATTCAAAAACCTCGAGGCCGATAACCATGATTCGCAACCTTGCAATCGCTGCTTTGCTCGCCGCGGGCGTGACTCTCTCCGGCCCGCTACTGGCCCAGACTCAGCAAGCCCAGCCCGCGCCGGCTTCCGCCGCGACACCGGCAGCGAGTACCACTTCTTCCAAGTCCTCCAAGGCCGCCGACAAGGCGGCCAGGAAAGCGGCCAAGCAAGCCGAAAAAGCCAAGAGGAAGGCTGCCAAAGAGGCCAGCAAGGCCGAAAAAAAGGCCGCAAAGGCCAACAAGCAAAAGGCAAAGGCGGCGGAAGCAGGATCCAAACACAAGAAGCCGCGCAAGCACTCGACGACTACCAGCACCCCGGCCCCCGCCAGCGCACCAGCGAGTGCGCCGGCTTCCAGCAGCTCCGCGGGTGGCGCGAGGTAACCGTTCCAATAACCGTCACGGAATAGACGCGACACAAAGGGGACGGGCAATTTAGCGGCTTAACTCCCTCCGTCCCCTTCGAGAATTGTGACGCCGTTTCCCGCAAATAAATACGAATAGCGGCAAGTTCCTGCAGGTTGGGCGCCGGAGGCACCCATCCACAGACAGGGAGTTCAGCTATGGATGCGATCCACTCCAAGAGCGCATTCGTGTACGGACAGGTCAGACGCGCCCTGCGGTCGGGACACTTCGCACCCGGGCAACGGATCGATCCGGCCACGCTCGCCGCAGAGTTCAACACCAGCCCCACGCCGGTGCGCTTCGCCCTGTACCGCCTGGTCGGTGAAGCCCTGATCGTCGATCACGCCCGCGGCGGGCTGCACGTCCCCTTGCTCACCGAAGTCGCCATGCGCGACCTTTACGACTGGATGGAACGCTTGCTGCTGATGGCATGCGATATCGTCGTGGCGCCGGCAAGCCGGAAGACAGAGTGGCCGGAGCCCCTGTCCGTTGACGGCGATCTGGTCAAGCTGACGTGGCAACTGTTCGACGCGATCTCCCGCGCGACAGCCCACCGCTCCCTGCACCATGCCGTGAAGCAGGCCAACGACCGCCTGGCGCCGATACGCCGGGCCAAGCAGGGTTTGCTCGACCACGGCTTCGAAGAGCTTTCGGAGCTGAACCTGCATTGGCAAACGCGCGATATTCCGGCCCTGAAATCGGCACTGCGCGATTACCACGAACGCCGCAAGCAATGCGTCCCGGGCATCGTGGCCCTGCTGAATGACCGCAGCGACTACCTGCACTAGGCTGGCCCTGGTCTCTCCCGCCATCCCGGCGACAAAACCGGCCCCAACGCATTGAGTGAGATGGAATGACGGGGTGGTGTCCAGAAGGCCCACCGGCTACGCAGATCTGATCGGAGCATCCCCAACCTGCAGGACAGTGCGGAAACAGGCAGCCGGGTCCAACGGCGGCGCGGAGGCTTCGGCGACCGGACGATCGACGTGCCGGCCTCGCGACTGCCATGCAAATCGCTCCGCTTGCACCGACGCCGCGCCCCATCCGTGCAGCGCCTCCGCGGATCATGCAAGAGTCCGGTCCCAGCCAGGACCGCAATCCCGCCATTCCCCGGAGGTTCGCCCAATGAACGCTGTCGCACAGACACAGGCCCCGTTGATCCTGATAACCGGCGGAAGCCGTGGCGTAGGCGCAGCCACCGCGCGGCTCGCCGCCGCACAGGGCTACGACGTGGCGATCAGTTTCGTCTCCAGCGAGCCCGCCGCCCATGCGGTGGCGGCCGATGTGGAAGCCGCCGGGCGCCGGGCCTTGGCCGTGCGCGCGGACAGCGCAGACCCGGAACAGGTCGCCCGGCTGTTCGCCGCGATCGACCGGGAGTTCGGCCGGATCGACGTGCTGGTGAACAACGCCGCGATCATCGCGCGGCAGTCCCGGCTGGAGGATCTCGGATTCGAGCGGATGCAGCGCATCTTCGCGGTCAACGCGATCGGCCCCATCCTCTGCGCCCAGCAGGCAGCGAAGCGGATGTCCCACCGCCACAACGGGCGGGGCGGCTCCGTGATCAACATCTCCTCGGCCTCGGCCCGGCTTGGCAGCCCCAACGAATACGTCGACTATGCCGCCTCGAAAGGCGCGCTCGAAACCTTCACGACCGGCTTCGCCAAGGAAGTCGCGCGGGAGGGGATACGCGTCAACTGCGTACGCCCCGGGCACATCTACACCGACATGCACGCCAGCGGCGGAGAGCCCGGACGGGTGGATCGCGTCAAGGATTCGATCCCCATGGGCAGGGGCGGCCAGCCGGAAGAGGTGGCGCGGGCGATCCTGTGGCTGGCAAGCGCCGAGGCCTCCTTCATCACCGGCACGTTCCTCGATGTCACCGGCGGCAAGTGAACCGATGCGGCGCCGGAGCCTCTCTTCGATTCGCCCCGGGGTGGAATCCATCCTGCCTCGCAATACCCCACAGCCGACGAGGCACCGAAGCGACACCACGCGACGTGACGACCATCACGCTCCGGGATAATCACCGGGTGACAACGCAATAATCATTTGAAGATCAAATTTTCCGGCGCCTACGTTGACCGCGTCATGGAACCCGCCATGACGCGAACGTAGGAGACTGTGATGAACACGAACGAGAACATCCGCAACGACACGTCGGAAGACGTCATCGTGCTCGGCATTGCCAGTGTGGAAACGAAGGGCAACCCCGGCATCGGCGAAGGTGGTGGACTCGGTGGTCCGGTCACCCCCGGTATTTCCGAGGAGTAATTACTCCGGGGCGCGCACCACGGTGCGCGCCCTACTCCTAGGGAACAGACGATGCGCTACCGACTCAGAGAGGATCTTTCGTGCTGTGACGTCGACGGACACCTGATTTTTCTCGACACAGCGCAAGATCGGTACTTCAAGCTGGCCGATCCCCTTGAGAAGGCTGTACGACGCTTCCAGGCATATGAGGATGTCGCCTCCACGCTATTGGAGGATCTCGTGACCGCGCGGATATTGGTCAAGGCACCGGGCCTGGAAACGCATACCGCAATAGCAGACATCCGGCGTCCAACCCTCAGCGCAATCGAACATCCCATTGCGATTACGGGTCATCGGCCCAGCCCGACCGTCGTTTTCGAAGTGATGGTGATCATCTGGTCGACTCGTCGCCAGTTGAAGGCTCGCGCACTCAAAACAAATCTCGACGAGGCCAGCGCATACCGCGATAGAAAAACGAGCGCACCTGAGGTCGCTATACCCACTGCCCTTGAGGACAAGCTGCTCCAGGCAAGTTGGCAATTCGCTAACGCGCGCCGCTATGTACCTATTGAACCGATCTGCTTGCTGGATTCCTTGGCCTTGCTCCGGTTTCTTTCACGAAGGGGCCTGCCGGCAAACATCGTCTTCGGCGTGACGTGGGAGCCATTCGCGGCGCATTGCTGGGTGCAAGCCGGCGATATCGTCCTGAACGAAACCCTCTCCGATGCCAACGCGCATACCCCCATCAGGATGGCCTGATGAAAGGCCGCTATATCATTCTTCTCGGCACAGGATTGAACCGGAGTGCCGATTACACGCTCCAGCTGGATAGGCTGCTGCGCGCCGCGGAGATGACCTGCAGGCATGAATCGGCCTCGGCCAGGGTCTTCACTTCTGCTGATGCCCCTATCGTTGCAATACCCGGACGCGGCCTGCTCATAGGCCAGGTTTTCACCAAGGATGGCCAGCCCATATTGCAGCGCCTGTATGTCGATGGCTCGACACGCGACCCCACCAGTCATTTGCTGCAGAACAGCTGGGGCAACTATCTCGCCATTCTTGTCGATCGCAACAACGGCCCGGCGATCACCCTACTGCGCGACCCCTCCGGTGCCGTCCCATGCGTCTATTCGCTGGTCGATGGCGAGGGCTTCATCACTTCGGACATCGGCCTCGCCGTCGATCTGGGGCTCTATCGCAGGGAAGTGAACTGGCAAGCCATTGCACATTGCCTCAACTTCCCCTACCTAAAGACAGCACGCACGGCCCTGCAGCACATCAGGGAGTTGCTTCCAGGCAACGTATTGACCTGTCGAGGAGGAGACGTTTCAACCAGTCCCGCATGGTCACCGTGGCGCTTTGTAGAGAAAGATGTCCGACACAAGGATCCTCGTGTGGCGGCCGAGGATGTCCGAACCGCCGTATCCAACGTAATCAGGGCCCTATCCACAAGGCATGACGGATTCGTGGTCGAACTATCGGGTGGCCTGGATTCCTCCATCGTTGCTACCTGCCTGCGCAGCGCTTCGCCGCGTACCATCTTTTGCACACTGGTCATGCCCGTAGCTGGCACCGACGAACGACCATACGCCCGACTGGTGACGGATGCGCTGGATCGGGAGCTCTTCGCGGTGGAGGTCGGATTCGATAATGTCCATCTCGAATTTCCTGTGCCCCGCTCGTCCGTCGTTCCTACGATCGGGATCCCGCAAAACGCCATCAACGAAGTCTGGGAAGCAGCAGGTAGCCGATATGGCGTGGACAGCTTCTTTTCGGGTGCAGGCGGCGATACCGTTTTTTGCTACCTGAAGACCGCCGCACCTGCTGCCGACGCATTCTGCGAGCGCGGCATCATGGAAGGCATCGCGGCTATCGGGAACCTCGCAGCCCTTCACCGATGCACAGTCTTCAAGGCCGGCCGCCTGACCCTCAAGAAAATGTTGCATCGGCCACGCATGGCCTGGAAAGAGGATCGCACGCTGCTCAACCCAACCTGGGCAACAGCAACGCCGGAGTATCACCCATGGATGGATGCGCCTCCTGACGCACTGTCCGGCGATCGCGAAAAAATTCATGACCTGATAGGGGTCCAGCTATTCATGGATGCCGCACCACGCGGCGTGGAACGTTCCATGCACTTTCCACTGTTGTCCCAGCCCGTCATGGAAGCATGCCTGAGGGTCCCGACTTGGATGTGGATCGCCAACGGCCAAAATCGCGCTGTCGCCCGCCAGGCGTTTGCCGATCAACTGCCACGAGGCATTCTCGACCGGCGCAGCAAAGGCTCGTATATCGGCCACATGGCTGTCATTTACACGCGCAACAAGCCGAAGATCCGCGAATTCCTCGAAGAGGGGCAACTATTTACACACGGACTGTTAGACCGCGCGGCATTGGCGAACTTTTTCGCCACGAACCTTGCACCCAGGGATCTTTCGTTTCTCCGCATCTTCGAACTGTGCGCGGCCGAGAACTGGGCGCGACAGCAAAGTCACGATCCATCGTGAATACCCACCCGAGACTGCGCGCCCCCTTCCTTCATTCCACGCCAAAAGCGGTATTGCCCGGCTTTTTCCGGATTTGGATCTTCATATCCCTGTAGCCAGAAGCGGAACCAGTCAACGTTGCGCTCGTACACCGCCAGCTTGTGCCGCGGCTGGAACTTGATATGAGTCTCATCCGGGAACACATAGATGTCAGCCTGATGCCTGCGCACCAGGGGTAGCGCATAGTCCAGTGTCATCCGGTATTCCTGTTCCGGCAGCTGGAACAGGACCGGCGCCTTGATCCTGTCGAGCTGATACGCCGGCGAAATTTCCCTCCACAGCTTCGGTGTCTCGTCAGGGGCACCAAGCTGCCACAGTTTTCGAAGGTTGGTGCGGAAGGCTTCACGCAGACTGTTGAACAGGTAGTAGGTCGGCGTCACCGAAATGCCGCTGACCGACGCAGCAGTCACTGCATTCGAATGCGCCAGCGTCCACAGTGTCACCTCACTGCCATAGCTGAGTCCGCCCATGCCGACACGGGTTCGATCGATGCGTCCCTCCGCCGACAGAAGTTTCACGACGCTTTCGACAGCCGCGCGCCCCTGGTCGTAACGCGCCGCGGTGTCAAGGCGATACTCCGGGATCGCGTTAATGCACAGCGCCGTGATGCCATCCTCGGCCAGGGTAGCAAGCGGCCACTCGTCACCCAGCCCACCGCGCAGAAATCCGTAGCAGTTGTAGAACGACACGAACAGCGGCGATGGCCGACCCGTGCCTGCCCCGCGCGCTTCGAACAACTGGCCGGTGAATTCCCTCCCCTGCGCGTCCTTCCAGCGGATCAGCTTTGCTGGCACCGTGGCCGCGATATCCGCCTTCAATCTCTTGTTCGGTTCGAACAGGATTCGCCGTTGGCCGCTTGCCATGTCGATCGCTTCAAGGCGCGGCGGTCGATCGGCCTCTGCTGCGACACACACCAACGTGTCGACAGACGGCGCGCAAGGGATATCCCAGTAACGCCGACTTCCGCTGACAAGCCCGCTGGAAAGCACGATCGGCCGCACCGCGCCCGTTACGACATGCCATCCATAGACCGACTGCGTCCGGTCGTAGGTAGTAACCGTGAAAAGGATCTCGTCGCTCCCAGGCCGCCACTGGATATCCGTGATGTATCTGTGGAGGCACGGCTCGGCCTTGCAACGAATCAGGTGCGGCGCGTGCCTGTCCGGAAGCATGGCCAGCTCGACATACCTGCTCACTGCCAGCCCTTCGCTCCTTGGTCCAGGCAACAGCATCGCGATACGTCCATCGCCTGGATTCTGGGCGATCTTGGTCGGGACAGCGGGCAGGTTGCGCGGAAGATCAGCCGGCGTCAGCGGGCGCACCGGCAGCTCCGATTCGGACAGGTCTCGGGCTGTCATCGTTGCCAGGTCAACGGCCTTCCAACGATCCGGCACTTTCGCCAGCAAGGGCCCGGTCGAGAACCAATCCCCGAGGAACTTCTGCGTGGCCGGCCGCCCGTCGAGCTTGCTCGAACGGAACAGCCCAGCGGCGATGACCACGGTGTCGTCGATGCGGACACCATGGTCGTACTCGGACTCTTCCGCGTTGCCGACTTCTTCCCGGGTCGCACCGACGCTGTATGTGAGCGTTTGTCCGTCACCGCCCAGCATGAAATCTCGCACGTCCGCCGTGTCCGACGTTACCGCGCGGCCCCCGGAGCCATCCGTCGCAGCGCGCCAAATGGAGACACGGCCATCGAGGCGGCCGCGGTAGTAGATCCACTTTCCATCCGGCGACCAGATGGCCGGCGATGGCAGAACATCTCCGGTGACATACTCGCGCAACGGCGCGCCTCCATCCGCGACACGGAGCGGCAGGGATTTGCCATCCAAGGCTTGTACGTACCACGTGGTGTCGTACGTGTTGCGTTCGACCGATGCCAGCTCGGCCCGGAACGCCACATACCGCCCATCAGGCGATATCACCGGGTTGCCCAGATCGGTCACCTCCAGCAGGCGCCGCGGGGAGACCGTCTCCGCGTGCAGCGGTCCAACGACAGCTACGCCAAGCACGACAAGTACAAGCACCGCTGCCCAATCCGCACGACGCTTCCTGACCAAGGAATTCGAGCGCGCACGTGCTATCGCACTCATCCGCAGGAGCGGTTGATGAAATAGTTTCATGTCCCCTCCCCTTACCAGTGCTTGGAAATCGAGGCGCTGACGAAGCGCCCGATTGCCGAGTAGTTGGTGGCGTCATACGGCACGTAGGTCGCCACCGCCGCGGTATAGAGTGGTGGCGCACGATTCAGCAGGTTCTGCACCGACAACCCGAGTGTCAGCCCCGAGAAGGTGCCTGCCCGCTCACCGAGGTCGTAGTTGACTGCGGCATCCAGCGTGACGAACGATGCGGTCTTCTCCTTCACCGGTGCGAAGCGGTTGGTCACGCCGCCGGTGTAGTTGACAAAGCCCGACGCGCTGAAACCTCCCGATGTCCATACCGCACCGACGCGGCCTTTGAGCCTGGCCGGATTGAAGACGGTGCCAGCGAGTGTTTGTTCGGGCTGGCCAACGCTGGTCATCTGCGTACTGTCCAGCCAGCTGGTCGATCCACGCACCGCCAGCTGACCGCTGCCGAGACCGAAGCGATACGAGCCTGACAGATCAAGACCCTTGATCCGCTGTCGTGCCGCGTTCACATACTGGTCGCGGACGATCGCCACCACCTTGCTTGGATCATAGGCAACGCCAGACAGGTTGTAGAAGGCTTTGTCGTAGGTCGCGAGAAGAGCTTGAATCTGCCCGGGCGTTGGCGACCGCTCCACAAAGTCCGCATAGGCTGGATCGCTCAACGCCTGCTGGTAGTTGATCGGTACGACCACCCGGTCGGTATAGTCAATGTCGAACCATGTCAGCTCGGCGTCAAGCCCTGGCAGAGCCTCTGGATGGAATGCCAGTGAAGTCGTCCAGGTCCGCGCCCGCTCGGCGCGCAGGTCCGCGTTGCCGCCGTAGGACATCAGCACAGTGGCGTCGGCGGAGCTGCCGCTCGCACCCACCGCCGAGGCACTGAAAAGATAGGCGTCCTTGTTCTCGTAACGCTGCAATAGCGTCGGTGCCTTGAACGACCTCCCCCACGAGGTCTTGAACGTGAAGTCGGCGGTGGGGTCGTAGATCACCCCGAGTTTCGGTGTGGCTACCCGGCCAAAGCTGTCGTAATCCTCGCTACGCATCGCCACACTGAATTCCAGGCGATGGATGCCCCGGATACCCACGGCAGGGGAAACGAATGGAACATTCAGTTCGGCGTAGGCGAACCGCGCTCGCTCATCGCCACCATAGGAGCTGACAGAAAGGTGCGGCACATACAGGAATTCGTCCCTACGCGAGCCAGCGCCGACAGCCAGACGCGCCTCCCCTCCTGCCATCGGGAACAGCGGCCCCTCGGCACCGATCTCCCAAGAACGACTTTCGTTGCAATAACAGCTCTGGTCGACAAGGCTGCTCCCAGCCACCGACACGAGATGGCTCTCATAAGCAGTTTCATCCTTGCCATACGTTCCGCCGAGAGTGATGGACCAGTCATCGCGAAAAGAAAACGCAATGCTGGGCGACACCAGCGTGACCGACGTCTGCGGGCTGTAGTAATAGTAGGAACCCGTTTGGCCGTAGTATCTGGTCACGTCACGTTCGGTCCTGAGCGCGTCGAGCCGCAATTCGGCCACATCGCCCATCGACTGATGCATGCTGACAAGACCGCTACGTGTGTCGCTGCCATCGAAAATCGTGTACGGGTCGATCAGATACCTGGTGTAACTGCGCTGGCGCGTATACAGGGGATCGACATCGGCATCCTTGATCGTCGCGATCAATCCGCCGCTTGCCCATGTGGTGCCGACAGTTGCGGTGTACTCCCGCGTCGCCAATCCACCATCGGTCGCACCGCCGTAGCGCGCCCCAAGGGCCACTCCGTCGTAGTCGGGCTTCAGAATCACGTTGGCCACGCCACCCACCGCATCAGAACCGTAGATGGCCGACGCCCCGTCCGGCATGATTTCCAACCGCTCGACTGCATCCACGGGAATGGCACTGATGTCCACCGCCTGATTGAACCCGTCGTAGGCCAACCGGCGCCCGTTGAGCAACGTAAGCGTGGCATCCGGCCCCAGCCCGCGCAGATTCAAGGCGGAGCCTCCGGTGAAATTCTGATTGCCAATGCCGCTGGCAGCACCGATGACGCCCGGGTTCTGTCCGCCCGAGAAGTTCTGCGGCACGCTGCGGATCACCTCGCCGAGGTCGGTGAAGCCTTCCTGCTGGATCTGTTCGCTGCCGATGGTGATCACCGGGGACGGCGTGCTGCCGCCTCGGATGCGCGTGCCGGTGACCGTTACGGCTTGCAGGTTGGTGGCCGCTGGCGTTGTGGATGTGTCGGCCGATTTCTTGGGGTGTTTCCCTGCTGGTGCTTCGGTCACTGGCGCCCTGCCCTGCGCGGCTGTGTCCCTTGTGGCGTCCTGGGCCGCGGCCTGATCGCTCGCGCCACCAGCGGCAACGAGCAAGGCGATGGAAATGGCATTGCGTAGCGTGCTTGTCTTCATGCTGCGTCCTTTGCTTTCCCTGGGTTGACGCCTTGCCTGTCACAGTTGGTCACAAGTAGTTGATGCGCATCTCAGCGCGCCCAGACCTGTTACCTGCTCAGCGTCTGCATCTCATCTCGACCCCTTCTCGATCCCGGCCAAATTGGCTCCGCACCGAATGCTCGACAAAAGATCCCGTAGCTACGTTAAACGTAGCGGCGTTAAAACTACGTTTTACGTAGTATCGATGTCAAGCATCCGCCGGGAAGCTGCTGCACATCGCAACCGGATGTGCAGCCATGGCCAGAAAGGAGCCAGTAACCATCTATGGCCGCCGCCTAAGGGAGGCGAGAGAGAGCTACGAGTTTTCCCAGGCCGAACTGGGCGTCGCGATAGGACTGGATGTGGGCGGCGCAGGAGGTCGCGTCAGCCGATACGAAACTGGCAAGCACGAAGTGAAGCATGGGATGCAGGAATTGTTCGCCACGGCTTTGGCGCTGCCTTTGACGTACTTCTACATCAAGGACGACGAGGAAGCACGATTGATCCTTGAAGCTTCGCGCAGCGACAAACCAGTCAAGCTACAAAGAGCAGCCGAGAGAAAAATCAAGGGAAAGTAGACCACCCCGGCGGGAGCAGACCTCGCCATCCTCCTGGCCCTTGATCTATGCCCATGCGTGAGCAGCATGTCTGAGAAGTGAAGCCGCCACGCGATCAACGGCTATCTCCAGCGGCCATCATGCTCGCTTGACCGAACGCCCCCCAAGACATCGCAGTGGGGATTCCACAGCTGGCCGAAATCTAACTACGTTAAACGTAGTATCGCGATCGCACATGTATCCGGAAGCTTCCCGACATGGAAGTTCAGGACATATGCGCCCGTGGCTGAGAAGGGTACCCTCCCCGTGTATAGCCGTCGGCTACGTGAAGCACGCGAAGCCTACGGCATCTCGCAGCGCGTCCTAGGCATCGAGGCTGGCTTGGACGAATTCGTCGCCAGCACGCGCGTCAACCGCTACGAAACGGGCGTACATCAGCCCGACCTGCAGACCATGCAACGCCTAGCGGAGGTCCTCAACATACCGCTGGCTTACTTCTATGCCGAAGACGACGCGCTCGCACAGCTGATCAAGGACTTCAAGGGCTCGCGCAAACGGAAGCGCTGATGCGCCAAGCGGCCTGACTCGAAAGGTCAGCGCCTTGCCGATTTAGACAAGGCGCAGAAGGCACGAAGCTGTAGCACTTTGGATTGTGCCCCCGTCGTCGGTTCCACCTGACTTTCCGTGCCGGCTGGCTTACGCCTGACAGCTTGGTCGGATCGGGCCAGACTCCGGGAGCAAGTTGATTCTGCCGCAATGCTGTTGTCAGCACTGTAGGAAAACGCCCTCACAGGGCGTCAGTCGTAGTGGGTATCCAGCCAAGGATCAAGCCCGGCGTCTGTGCGACGTACGGCTACAACATGCAACCGAGGCATCCACGATGAGTAATAAGCGCCTGTAGCAACTGGCGAGTGCGCTGTGCGCGAATGACCACTACCGAGGCGATCAGACCGCACCGATGCCGGCCGGCAGATCGCGTGCGACCGAAATTCAAGGCTCAGTGGCTGGCATCTGGACTCTGAGCCTCCGCAACAGACTGTCGGTCACTGCCGGAAGCGTCCCGCCGTCAAGCAGCGATGCAAGGTTGGCCGACAACGGCTGCGCACCATCGGAGAATGCTCCAAGAAACCGAAAATCCTCGGCCGGGATTGTCTTGTAGGAGAGACGACCACGTCCCGTTAATACGGTGTGGCTCGGAGATGAGCCGCTGCGGGAGCTGGCGAGCTGGTTGATGCGATCGCGATTCATCACGAAGCCAATAACAGCGGCGCGTTCGCGCATGGTCAGGTCGCTGTGCAGGTACATGGAGCCGACGTCCTTGGACCACACCGGTTTGACAATGAGCGCGTGGAGTATACGGACGCTGACCTTGTCAAGATCATTCATCAACGACAGTTCTCCAACGTTGAGTCCGAACACCAATCGTTGGTTCGACACGAAGGGGAACTTGTGCTTGACCTCAAACATCCAGAGCTGGTCATCAAACAGGCAGATGCGGTCAAGGTTCCACACGGAACTAAAGAAGGGCTGGATACCGTGATTAATCAGCAGGCGGAACAGAACCACCTTGTTCCATAGCTCACGACCCGGATAGGTCGTGTTGAGATACCCCCAGAACGCGGTCATCTGCCGGTCTCGGTCTCGGACCGTGAGATCAACTTCGGAGATGCTTGGGCTGTTGCCCGTCAGGCGCCGAAGGAGGTCATGCAACGGTTCGATGTCGGACGATTTCAGCCCTTGTGGCCGATGCTGCGCTGTGAAGGTCGTACCGGAGTACGTGACCAGATACACGTCTCCCAGTCGACTCAGGGCCATCAGATAGCGCCGAAGGCCTATAACGGCGCCAGGGTTCTGTGACCAGACAAAGAAGAGTCTGCGGCCATCCCCGTCGGATTGTGCAACGACCGTCGCCACGTCCAGAGGAACAAGGCGCCGGGGCGTAACCGTTGCGAGAGGGAGGACCAGTTGATCGAACGTGTTTTCAACCACCAGTCCTTCCAGCAACTGGTGCTTGTCCGATTGCAGGATCTGAAGGGCCAGATCACGGTTGTCCGGGTCAAGCCCAGCCAAGGGGCCCCAAGGTGTGTCCATACGTCGGGTGAGCTGCGGAGATTGGACAAGCCTAGCGTTGTTTCGATGAGGTGGCCATTCAGTTCTTGACGGCGGGAATGCCATCGGACAGACTGTCCGCAAAAGTTCCCAGCGAAGGCCGCCAGCATGACCACGACCGATCCGCTTGACCTGCTCCGGCAGGCGCGTGAACGCATGACCCAGCAGGCGCTGGCCGACCGACTGTCCACCTCGACAAAAACCATTGCGCGCTGGGAGAAGGGTGTGACCCGCTGCCCAGCTATGGCCGTTGCAGCCCTGCAAGAGATATTGCGCATGAATAACAAGAACAACACCGCGCCCGGCGCGTTCACTTTCATTGACCTGTTCGCCGGTATCGGCGGCATCCGCATGGGGTTCGAGCGTGCCGGCGGCACGTGCGTGTTCACCAGCGAGTGGAACGATTGGTCGAAAAAGACCTATCAGCACAACTTCGGCGACGACCATCCGTTTGAGGGCGATATCACCAAGGTGGCGGTGCAGGACATCCCCGATCATGACGTGCTGTTGGCCGGATTTCCGTGCCAGCCGTTTTCGATTGCCGGCGTGAGCAAGAAAAACGCGCTGGGACGGCCGCATGGCTTCGAGTGCACCACGCAGGGCACGCTGTTCTTCGAGATCGAGAACATCCTGCGTGCCAAGCGCCCCAAGGCGTTCCTGCTGGAGAACGTGAAAAACCTTGTAAGTCACGACAAGGGCAACACGTTCCGGGTCATCAAGGATGTGCTGGAAAACAAGCTGGGATACAAGGTGCATTACCGCGTGATCGACGCAAAGCACTTTGTCCCGCAGCACCGCGAACGCATCATCATCGTGGGATTCCGTGAGGACACGGATTTCACGTGGGACGACCTGCAACTGGCGGATGTGGGGCGGGACATCGCCAGCATCCTGCATCCCGAGGATGGTTCCGAACAGTTGGAGAGTCACTTCACCACCGGCCCGAAGGCCAAGGTGTCGCCGAAGTACACGCTGACGCCACGACTGTGGCAGTACCTGCAGGACTATGCGGCCAAGCACCAGGCCGCTGGCAACGGTTTTGGTTTCGGACTGGTCAAGCCTGGTGTGGATCACTACACGCGCACCTTGTCCGCACGCTACTTCAAGGACGGCAGCGAAATCCTGATTCATCGGGGCAAGGGCAAGCGTCCGCGCCGCTTGACCCCGCGCGAATGCGCACGTCTGATGGGGTTTCCCGATACCTTCGAGATTGTCGTGAGCGACACGCAGGCGTATCGCCAGTTCGGCAACAGCGTTTGCGTGCCTGTGATGGAGGCGGTGGCGCGGATCATGGCGCCCCGCATTGCCTACCTCAAGGCCGTCGAGGAAGGCGGCGCCGTGCAGCATCCGCTGATGGCCAGCGCCGCCTGATCGCATGGCGGACGTTGTGCCGCCGGAAGTCCGCAGCCGGATGATGTCCGGTATACGCGGCAAGAACACCCAGCCGGAATGGATCGTTCGTCGTGCGCTTCACGCGCGCGGCTATCGGTACCGGCTGCATGCGCGTGATCTGCCGGGGCATCCCGACATCGTGCTGCCCAAATATCGTTCCGTTGTGTTCGTTCACGGCTGTTTCTGGCACGGGCACGATTGCCCGCTGTTCCGGTGGCCGAAAACCCGGCCCGAGTTCTGGCAGGCCAAGATCGGTCGGAACCGGGCCAACGACGACAAGCACCGCGCGGAGCTGCTCAACATGGGATGGCGGGTCGCGGTGGTGTGGGAGTGCGCGCTGCGACACCACGTGGACGTGGGCGCGGAGCTGGCAGAATGGCTTGGCACGAGCGGAGTCACCGCAGACATCAGGGGATGACATGAGGCGCGGGTATCTGTCCGAATACTTTGAAGGCGTGGCGATCAAGCGCCTGGCGGCGGTGGAAATCGATCCCACGCGCTCGCATCAGCACGAGTTCAACGCCACGGCGGAGATGCTGACGTTCCTAGGACGGCCGACAGGCAAGCCCAAGTATCCGGCCCGGTACCTGTATCTCAACGACGACAGCGACGAACCAATCATGGAGGACGCCACGCTCACGCTGTACGACGCGCGGGCGGCGCACCCCACGCGTTCGGAATACCGCTTTTACTTTCCAGACACCCAGGTGTCGCAGATGGCCAGCGAGGGCGACCTGCTGCTGATTGCGAGGCGCCGCAAGGCCGACGGCGAAACCGATGATCCCGGCCTGCTGGTGCTGGTTGCGGAGAATGGTTCCAGCGTTGCCAACCAGGTCGCGTGGCTGTTCGGGTTCTCGGCGGCGGAAGAGTTTCCCAAGTTCTCAGTGCGGTCGGAGCTGGAAACCGAACAGGATCGGGTTGGTTTCGCGGAGACGGTGATCCTCGAAAGCATAGGCGTGGAGGTCGAGCAGCGGGCGGAAACCTACCTCGACGAAATGCTGGGGCGTTTTCAGGGGCAGTTCCCGCGCACCGTCGACTTCTCGGCCTACGCGCGGGGCACCTTGTCCGGGCTCGACGTCCGTGATGATCCCGACGCAGTGTTGCTGGCGTGGATGGAGCGGGAGGAAATCCTGTTCCGCACGTTGGAGCGGCACCTGATCGCCGAACGCCTCCAAGAGGGGTTCAATGGCGGCCAGGCAACCGAGGAGTTCATCCGGTTCTCGCTCTCCGTGCAGAATCGCCGCAAGAGCCGGGTGGGGCTGGCGCTGGAAAACCATATGGAGGTGGTGTTCACCACCTTGGGCATCCGATACAGGCGCACAGCAATCACAGAGAACAAGAGCAAGCCTGATTTCCTGTTCCCCGGTCAGCAGGAGTATCACGACGCCACGTTCCCAACTGCGCGGCTGTCGATGCTGGCCGTCAAGAGCACGTGCAAGGATCGCTGGCGTCAGGTGCTGGCTGAGGCCGACAAGATCGACAGCAAGCATCTGCTCACGCTGGAGCCCGGCATCAGCACGAACCAGACATCAGAAATGCAGGACAAGAATCTGCAACTGGTGCTGCCGAAACCGCTGCACGCGACGTACACGGCCCCACAGCAAGTTTGGTTATACGACCTGCGCGCATTTACTGAGCTCGTACGCGGGCGGCAATAGTGAACCACCCGGGTTTCTCGGAAGCTCCAACTCTTGAGAGGATGGAGCGATGCAAACTCCGAAGAAGAAGCCCCTGAAAGCTCGACAATCAAGATGTCAGCCTCCACGGCGTCACGACCTCTGCCGTCTGGTAGTCTGTCGAACTGCAAAGGGACATAGGGGGAAAGCATCTGCCATTGCCGCCGACAATGGACAGACTTATTACATATGCCAGCTAGCATTGCCGAATGTGGCATCGCTATCCGTGCCAGCATCGTTGCTGAGCGCACTCGTCAATATCCGTAGGAAGCCAACATGGAACAGTTCGAAAGACTGGAAGACGTACTCGAACGCCTGTCGGGACTGGGGGCCACTAGATTTTTCTTCAAGGCGCTTCAGGAGAACGACAACAGCAAGCAGCAGATATACATCGCTGATCGCCCTGCATCCGTGGGGTTTCTTGGAGCCGAATGGGCTATCGATGCCGAGTCATCCATTCCCAAGGCCAGCGTTGACTTCTACTGGGTGACTCCTCAGGAGCAGTCCGCAGCCCCGCATGCAAGGGTCATATATTACCCGAGCTATCCCGAGGTGCGTCTCTCTGGCTTGCTTCTGGATTCCCCGCTTGCCCCCAGATCGCACATGCAGCCGATTCCCAAGTCGGAGAGACAGGGACAGGACGGCCGTGTCCTTGTTCTCGGCGCAAGCCCAACGGGTACAATTTACGCTCATCTTGCAACGCAAAACTCGCCGGTATCAGCGCAAGCAATAGCGTTGAAAAGCAATACGGTGATTACCGAGCTACGCCTGGTGAATGGTGTAATCGAAATCATTGGCTCTGAAACCACTGATGAAGAACAAACGCAGTCGAATTCGGAATTTGGCATCGAGGTCGAATCGCCGGATGACGAATCAGAGGACAATTACAGCGATGACGATCTTTTCAGTATCTCGTCGTGGGGTGCGGATCTAAGCTTTCGTGAGCTGATTACAAGATACGATGAAGACGAGCTTGTAAAGCCGGAGCTTCAAAGACACTACGTATGGGACAAGCCCGAAGCGTCTCGCTTCATTGATTCAATACTTATCGGCCTACCGGTCCCAAGTATTTTCCTTGCCAAAACCAAAGATGAGAAGCTTCTCATCATTGATGGCTATCAGCGCTTGATGACCGTCAGGGATTATACGAGAGGCATATTCTCGAAAGACAACTCTTTGTTCAGACTTTCGAAAACTGACAGGATTCATGAAAGGTGGCGAGGAAAATCCTTTACCGAACTAGACAAGGATGAGCAGCGCAAGATAAGAAACACCACGATACACGCAATAATATTCATGCAGCAACAACCGGAGAATAGCGACACCAGCCTCTTCCAGGTCTTCGAGCGAATCAATTCAAGCGGAAGAACCCTACTTCCCCAGGAAATACGCAATTGCGTATATCAGGGAAAATTCAACTCTCTACTCATTGAACTCAATCAACTAAGCGAGTGGCGCGATCTATGGGGGTCAAAAAATCGAGACGACCGGATGAGGGATGTGGAATTTATCCTTAGATTTTTTGCCCTTTCGTCTCCCGACATCCTATCGGCGCCAGACGCACCTTCTCGGATCTCACTGAAGAAGCACCTGAATCAGTTCATGGGCAGGCTAATTAGCGACGCCGAGTTCAGTGCAATGCATGCCCACTTCACTGAGACCGTCAAGTTCATTCATAGGCATATCGGCGGGAGTGCTTTCCATAACATTTCGCAGACTGGCTCAAAGAAAGCGGTTTCGACGTTCAGCCCAACTGTGTTTGATTCGGTGATGATATCAACGGCCATGGCAATTCAGAAAAATTGCCAGTCTGTCACCAGCGACCTAAATGCAAAGAGAGTCCTCAAACTCCAAGACCCTTCTTATCAAAAGCTTCTTTATCAGGAGACCATGCGCACGCCAAACATCAGGTCGCGCGTAACTGAAATGTTCGATGCACTGTATCGAGAGGAGCCCTTGGATGAATAATCTGGACGCCAAGCAGACTCTCGACAGATGCCTGCTCGAGCTCGAGAGCATTCAAACCCTTTTGGAAGCCCTTGGAGTGGCCGCACTTCCAGCACCTTATCTGAAAAAGTACTCTGTCATTAGAGCCTCCGGCAGCATCGAAAGCTCTTTCAAGACTATAATCGCTGACAAAGTTGATGATGGAAGCCATCATCAGATGAAGAATTTCATTAGGCGAAAAATACGGAACTCATCAAGCAATCCACACTTCGAAAACATCCTAATGATGCTTTCTGAGTTTGATATTCGATGGAGGAAGCGCTTTATCGAGAAAGTATCCCTTGCCGACCGCCCGCGCTTGGTTGATGCCCTGAAAAAGCTAGTCGAAGCGCGCAACAGCTTCGCGCATGGCGGTGATCCAGACCTCAATATCGGCGATACGATCTCCTATTTCAAATGCGGCATCCAAGTAATGGAACTTCTGGATGACGTCGTCCACGATATTTATGAGGAATCGCCCGAGGAAGAAGAGGAAAATGAATCGCAATAAGTTCCGACTAACCAACTATCTATTGAATGACCTCATTCTTCTCCCGTAAGCTCCCCCGTAACGTTACGCTTGAGGATCCGGACGATCTATTCCTCTCTGAACTTCGACTTCTTCATGCAGAGCTCCTTGGTGGGAAAGCCCTACTTCCAACTGGCTCGAATCAACGAAAACGCTTCAACGCACAATCACTTGCACCTGCTATACGAATCGACCCTCATAACTAAGGGGTAAATATCAGATGCCGTTTCGGCCCCAGCCAACTCTCCAACGACATCGATACACGTTTCTTGAGGCGCACTCTTAATATTGTGCTCAAACTGCAACTGAATGCGCCTTTCGCCAGAAACGGCTTCGTACAAGTCATTTTCAGATACAGATATAGGCTTATTTAGCCTCAATATGTAGGCAGTAAATCGTAATTTAGGATCATCTAGAATGACGTCCTTAACATGAATGCGCCCAGATAATTCGGATTTACATGGAGAGTAACAATAGACACCCTTCCTGACCGGCTCAGCACTCAAATCACTACTCAACAGAACAAGAGCAATATATGCAGCTAGACGTAAGGCTGAGTTAATCATGATATCACCCTTGCTTCATGGGTTTGAAAAAGGCCCATAGCTGTTGTCATAAACTTCCGACTGACTATTACGCGCGCCTTCCATACTACCTATAGCTCGCGCAAGACCTCTCATCTCTTCAGCACCCAGGGAATTAATTACAGCCCCTGAACTCAAACCCGCACCCCTGGACACAAAAGAGCTATAAGCGGCCGGGTTATTGTTATCACTTGCCGGAGCAAAACTCTTAATGGCATCCGCTATACTTTGCGTACCATGAGCCGACCTTAATGTATCCTCCAAAGCCTGCTCCCCATCTTCCGGGCTCGGAAACATCGCAAATGGCAATTTTTCTGTCACTCTATCATTGGTCGATGTTTTCGTAAAATCCCATCCAACCGCCCGAGTTGTACTTACCGCAGTTTTCGATCCTTTCCGAAGGTCTCCGGGATTATTGTCTCGGGTAGGTCTGTTTCCCGATTGAATTGCCACCCCTCCATCCGCGTAGACATAATAAGCTTTTCCAGAGCTGTTAAACGCCCGCACAACTGTGACTGATGCCGCCCCGCACCCATTAGATGCGTCACGCATCCGTTGAACGCCCGCCGATACATCCGATGTTGACCCGCATGCCATCCCCGTGGGATCGATGTTCGTGATCGGATTATTGTTGACATAGTCATACCGGTTAAAGCTGAAGAGATTACCCGCACTCGGCCTTACCGGATCCGGACTCAAGAACCGCCCTATCGGCTGGTAATACCGCGCCTGCATATACACGAGCCCCGTCTCCGGATCGCTCACATGCCCGGTGTATCCCGGCCCATCCGGCGGATTTCCCAGCGACGCCACCGAGCTGCCGTAGGGCGTGTAGTCGTACCGCGCCACGACATTGCCCTGCACATCCGCTTCCACCAGTGGCGTGCCCTGTGGATCGGTGTAGACGTAGGTCACCGTGTCCGTCTGCGCATGGGCCTGCAGCCCAAACCCAAGCCACAGACTCAGCAGGAACAAGGCCTGGACGATGTGTCGACCCATCTTCATAGCGTGCCCCTTTTCGATCGCCATCGTCGTCTCAGTTGCACTTGAGCATCAGAGGCTGCACACCGTTGGCCTTGACCGCCAATGCCGCCTGCCCCGTTTCGTTGCAGATCACCGTCACGCTGCCCGAGCTCGTCCACCCCGAGCATCCCGACGCGTTGCATGCTTGCACCGTGTACTTGTACGTACCGGGCAGCACGCCATTCGTCTCGGTCTGACTGGTCCCTGGCCCTGAATAAAACGTGGTCACCGCACCCGTCCCGGTGTTGGTTTGTTGGGCTGTGTAGCTCGTTGCGCTGCTCACCGCCGCCCAGCCCACCTGCACACTACCCGGATACATCGCCTGGCTCGGCACCGTCACGTAGGCCGGCGCCGCTGGCGGCAACAACACATTGATCGTGCCGGATCCACTCCATGGCCCGCAGCCACTCGTGTTGCATGCCTGCACGTGGTACGCATAGCTGCCCGTGCCGCGCCCGCTGATGCTCCAACTGGTGGCACTGCCCGACTGCACCGTGCTCCAGCCCCCACCGTTGGCGCTTTCCTGGAGGTTGTAGCTCGACGCTGTGGCCACCGAGCCCCAGCTCACCGTATAGCTGCCGTTTGCGCTGCTGGCCGGCACGCTCAGGCTCGGCGCGCTCCCTGGCGGCAACAGGACATTGACCGTGCCCGTGCCGCTCCACGGCCCGCAGCCACTCGCGTTGCAAGCCTGCACGCGGTATCCATAAGTGCCGGTGGCTTGGCCGCTGGCACCCCAACTGGTCGCGCTGCTCGACTGCACCGTGCTCCAACCACTGCTGTCGATGCTGATTTGCAGCGTGTAGCTGGCGGCCGTGGCAACGCCACCCCAACTCACCGTATAGCTGCCATTTGCGCTGCTGGCCGGCACGCTCAGGCTGGGAGCGCTGGGCGGCAACAGCACGGAAGTCGTGCCCGTGCCGCTCCATGGCCCACAGCCACCCACGTTGCAGGCCCGCACGCGATATACGTAGCTGCCGTCACCTTGGCCGCTGGCGCCCCAACTCATTGCACTGCCGCTGTAGGCCGTGCTCCAGCTGCTGCCCCCGTTGCTGCTGACCTGCAGTGTGTAGCTCGTCGCCGTGGCCACGCTGCCCCAGCTCACCGTGTAGCTTCCGGTGCCGCTGCTCGCCGGTACGCTGAGGCTGGGGGCACTTGTCGGTGGCAGCGTCACTACCAGCGTGCCGCCGGTCGCCCACGCCGTGCACACCGAGCCATTCGCTGGGTTGTTGCACGCCTGCACCCGGTACGTATAGCTGCCATTGGGCAGACCCGTCACGGTCATGCTGGTGGTGGTGCCACTGTAGACCGTCGCCCAGGTACTGCCACCGTTGCTGCTCTGCTGCAAGGTGTAGCCCGTCACCGGCGAGGCCGCCGTCCAACTGATCGTCGCGCTTCCTGTACTGCTGGTGGCCGGCACACTCAGGCTTGGTGCCGGCGTGGGCATCGTCCCGTAGGCCGTATTCACGCTCACCGCCGCCGATGTGGCACTCCAGCCCGCCGTGCCGTAGGCATCGCTTGCTTCCACCTGGTACGTGTAGCTGCCCGTCGTCGCTCCTGGGCGGCTGATCGAAGTCACCGTGGTGTTGCTCGCGACCGTACTCCACGCGCCGCCGTTGAAGCTTTCCTGCACGGTGTAACCGGTGGCGCCCGCTGTTGCGGTCCAGCTCACCGGATAGGGGCCATTGACCGTACCGCTCGGGACGCTGACTGTCGGGATCGCCGGCCACACCTCCAGCGTGCTCGAAGCCGTCCATCCGCTGCAGGTACTGCCGATGCAGGCCTGGACCCGGTAGACGTAGCTGCCACCTGCCAGGCCTGACACCGTCGCGCTTACCGCACTGCCGCTGTAGGCCGTGCTCCAACTGCTTCCGCCGTTGCTGCTCTGCTCCAGCGTGTAGCTGGTCGCCGCGGAAACACTGTCCCAGCTCACGGTGGTACCGCCAGCGACAGGGTTGGCGCCAAAGCTGATGGCGCCGGGCGGCGTCAACTGCACATGATCGTGCCGGGCGATCAGCCGGGTGCCGAGGTAAATGAAGTCGGTGTTCGTGGCCGTGCCGGGCGCGTACTGATACATCAGCTGGCCGGCCTGGTTGTAGAAGTAGTACGTGGGCGAGCCACTCGCCGGCTGCTTCTCCACCCGGCGTCCCGCCGCGTCGTAGCTGTAGCTCTCCACACCCGGCAGCCCGGTCAGCTGATGCTTGGCGTCGAAGGCCAGCGTGATGCTGTTCTGGCCAATGGTGTCGCCCTGCGGGTTGTAGGTGAAGCTGTCGATCGTTGTCGAGCCCTGCGTGATGCTCGACAGCTTGTTGGTGGCGTCGTAGTTGTAGGTCAATGTCTGGCCACCGGTCAGCTGGGTGCGCAGGTTGTTGATCGGGTCGTAGGTGTAGCTCTCCGTGCCGTAGAGGTTGCTGGCCGTTGCGCTGGTCAGGCGGTTCAGCGCGTCGTAGCCGAAACTCTTGGTGCGCAGACCGCCGGTGAGATCGTTGACGGCGGTGATATTGCCGTTCGCGTCATAGGTGAGGTCCTCGCTCAGGTCCAGCGTGCTGCCAGCGCCATCGCTGAAATTGCTGGTGAGCTGGCGCGTGTTCTGCTGGGCAAGGTAGCTGCGGCCGTTGCCGTAGGTGAAGCCTTCGACCTGGCCGTTGGGGAAGTAGCTGACACCCGTGGCATAGCTGCCCGCCTGCAAAGGGCGGCCCCAGGCATCGGGGGCATAGTTCACGGTCTCGCTGGCGCCCGTGCCGGCTGGATAGGTGACGGTGGACCGATGACCATAGGCGTCGTAGCCATAGCCGAGCGTCCAGGTGAAGCCGCTGACCTGCAGGTTCTCGCCCGTCAACGAGCCCAGGCTGTTGTAGGCAAAGCCCTGGGTGGCGATGCCCGAGACGGCGGTATGCACGCGGCCAAGCGCGTCATAGGTGTAGATCGTGCTTTGCGTGCCTGCCGGGGGTGCGATCGTCAGTACCCGGTTCATCGCGTCATAGGTGCGTGAGGTCTGCCCTGCGGCTGGCGCCAGGCCTTGGGCGCAGTCGGTTTCGTTGCTCGGGACAGCGATGCCCTCGGCGCTCCACACGAGGTTGTTGGCGGCGTCATAGGCCATGATCGTGCTGCCGGTTTCCAGCTCACTGGTACGGCACAGGCGGTAGTAGCTGTCGTAATAGAACGATTTCTTGAAACCGAGCGTATCGGTGCCGTAGGTACCCGACTGGGTGATCGACAGCGGGTTGCCGTACACGTCACGCGTGATCGCTTGCGTGATACCGGTGGGTGCCTGCACCTGGATCGGCGTCTTGTAGTCCGGTTCGTCGAACACCTGGTAGGTGGTGGTGGTGACGTTGCCTTTCGGGTCGGTGACTTGCACCTGCGCACCCGACAGGTAAGCAGTGGCAGTGGTCAGCGTGCCCAGCTCCGAATCCTGCTGGCTCTGGGTCAACCGGCCCAGGGCATCGTAGGTGCTGTGCGTGCCGGTAGTGACCCCCGACAGGGCCGGGCTGCCAGTCACCGGGTAGGACGCGAACGTGGTCAGCCCGCGCCAGTCGTAACCGGTGGCGGTGCTGATGTCCGCGCTTCCGTTGGACGTGTCGTCCAGCACCGGGCGCAGCTCGGCATCGAAATACGTGATGTCCGTGGCACTGCCCTGGGTAGTGGTGCGCCGCCAATGGCCCGCTCCCACACCGCGCTCCGCACTGGTCACGTAGGCGTAGGTAAACACCTTCGGATACCACTGTGCGCTGTCGATGCTGCTGTCGTAGGGAAAGGTGATCTTGGCAATCCGACCAACCGGGTCATAGCTGTAGCTGGTGGTATGGCCAGCCTGGTCGGTGATCGACGTGATCTGGCCAAGGTCATCGACGGCCAGGGTTTCGCTGGTGCCATCCGGGTAGCCGATCGACTGCGGAATGCCACGGTAGTAGTTGCTCAAGCTGGTGGTATGACTGTTGCCGTCGGTGAAGCTGGCGAGCTGACCCGCGCTGTTCCACGTGTAGTTCATCAGCGTCTCGCCGAAGCGGGCGCGCGCAGTCAGTTCGTCCAGGCTGTTGTAGGTGTTGCTGGCCTCCACTTCACCCGTGCCCACATTGGTCACGGTCTGGGGCAGACCCAGCACCCACGTATTCGTATCGTTGAGGTAGGCGGTGGTTTCCTCGATCGGTGACTGGCCTGCGATGTTGTTGTAGCGCTTCACGTCGGTCGGATGCAGATAGGCATCGAAGGCCAGCGCCTGCCAGGTATAGGTCTGGCCGTCCTGCGTGGTCGTGCGTTGATTCAAGGGCGATGCATTTTCGGTTTGTGATCGGTTGTCGTAATCCTGTAAATCGAACCCGTAATACGTGGGGCTGGCATAGGCATTGGCCACCGAACGCATCAACGTGCCGGTGGAGGAACCGTTGTAATAGTCCGTACTCAATAGCTCCCCTTCACTGGCATCGAAGCGGTTGCTAAAGGTGTAGCGGGTATCGTTGCCACCAGGATCAGTGACATCGACATACACCGACGATGGGCAACTGTTGGTACTTGCGCAGGTGTCGCTCGTCCAGCTTCGGTTGGGCGACGAATAGCTGTAGCCCCAGGTTTCCGTGGGTAAGCCGGCCCCCGACACGACTTCACTCGTCAACGTGTATTGATAGGAATAGTTGGGAATATCGGAGTAGACAGCCAAGCCACTCGGTTCCGTGTTGCTGTCACCCCAGCACGTTTTGGGTACGTAGGATCGGCCATGCAACATGGGTGTTAGCGTGAACGTGGCCGTCAACCCCGAAGGGTGGGTGATGGTGCCGGTAGCCACCGAGGCCTCGAATACCGGCAACTGGTCGGTCTGGCAAACTCCGCCCGCCGTCACGACAATCTCATTTCGGAAGGCATTCAACTGATACGACCAAGCGCTACCGTCCGGCAGTTGCACGCCAGTCAATGAGTCCGTCGAAGTGTCGTAGCTGTAGTTCCAGGTACGCGGTGAACCATTCGTAGCCTTGACCGTAACCGCGGAAACCGTCGACGTGCCCGACGCGTAGGTGATATCCACCTCACGCCCATCACTCGCCACAATGCTGGTCAGGTTGCCGCCGCTATAGTTGTAGGTGAGCGTGTTGCCGAAACGGTCCTGGATCTTCGTGACGTACATCACGGCGTCGCGGCGATACAGGATGTTGAAAGGCGCCACCATCGGTTGGATGCCACCGGCGACCGAAGGCGAAGGTGGCGTACCAAGCGGTGAATTGAGCGATGACATCGGGCGGTAGACCAACTGGGCAAAGGTATACCGCGTGCCATCCGGTGCTATCGCCAGGAACCCCTCGCCACCATCGCTGGCGGTCACGCCACATCCGATCACCCAATTCTGTGCGGTGAGAATCGAAAAACCCACTCCGTTGACGGTTTTGGGTGTTGAGGCCTCCAGCAGGGTCTGGCTGCCTTCGCCAGGTATCAACAGGTGATAACCATGCCACCACTGATCGGGGCCCCACGGATCGGCCCCGGACTGTGATGGGTTCACCGTAGGCGGTACACCGAAGTCGGTACAGCGCAAAGTAGCGCTGCTTACCGTCTGCCAGCCCGTGTCATTCGCCTGGTTCGCGGTATTGGTCTCGATGCGCGGGATGTCCAAATCCCAGTCACCGAAGATAAAGCCGCCCACTTCTGGCGCAGGCGTCAACACACGTCCCAACTGGATCGTCGGGCCATTGCCCGGCACGCTGACATCGGTTTCCTCGAACGACAACGAGCCGTCGTACAGGCTGATGCTCTCGCCGAACGGATGCTCACCCAGCGGGTGAATGCTCTGATCGACCTGAATCAGTTGCTTGTATTCGTCCTCAGGGGTAACCGAGCCGGTGGATTGCGCATGGCACCCGAACGACAGCACCAGCATCGCCGCTGCCCACAGGCAGCTCCCTTGCCAACGTGCACGCATCGTGTTGTCCCCCTAAAGACCGCGCATTGCACACGGTGTTTTTTTACAACTACTGCTGCCCGAAGATTCCTGTCAACAAGCAAGTTTTTGCGATACCAGGGCTAGCAAGACAGATACGTGCTCAGTGCTTTCACGAGCTACATCAGCCTCGACCAGTGCGGCGTCGCGCCATGCTTTCATGGAAAACAACTGTAAATTGTGTTTGCATTTGCAAGCAAAATTTGTCAAACGCGATTGACCGGCTTGCAAGAATGGCTTGGGTCCCGCTGTGCCTCCTGGTCCGCATGCCTCGTTCCGCGCCTTATGTCGCCTTTGCCAGCCGTCTGCAGCGCGCCTGCGACGAGGCGGGCGTGCCCGGCGGGCGCCAGCGCGTGACCGCAGTGGCGGCGCACTTCGGGGTGGCCCGCGAGACAGCCAGGCTGTGGTTCGCCGGACGTGCGTTGCCGGAGCTGTCGCGGCTGATCGAGATGGCCGGGGAATACCGCTGCAGCCTGGACTGGCTGGCGATGGGACGCGAGACCGCCTCCCGGCGGGTCGGCGAACAGCCCACTGGCTACGAAGCGCTGTCGCCGCAGGAACGCCGCGTGATCACGGCCATACGTGGACTCACCGCGAAGCGCCGCGCCAGCCTGGTGGCTTTTCTCTGCGAGCAGTGAACGGCGAGCATGGCGCACTCCCGCCATGGGCAGTGCGTATTGCCAGCGAACTGACCACGCGTTGCCAATACAGTTGACCAGGGGTGGCACAGAACTTGACCGGCACTGCCAACCAGCTGATCCTCGGCTGAGGGGTACCGATCGGTCATAACCGACCGGCAGCGATCGACCCCGAGCGGCCAGTCGCACTTCGCAAAAAGGCAAGAGAAAAGCCCCCGCTGACTCTGGTTACTCAAGTAGCCCGGTCGCTTTCAAGTCAGCGCGCCCAAGTTCCGTAGTCGGCCACGCATTTTTTCCGAGCAGTGCAATGGCGTTGCTCTTCATGCCCCTGAGGTTGTTGGGGCGCATCTCCGGGTGGCTCACCACCTGTTTTGCGCTAGCGAGAATCGAGGCCCGTAGTTTTGTATTGTCAACGCGGTGCGACAAGGCGAGCAGTGGTGGAATGAAGTAACCCGCACTGGCAGGGCTGTTACGTTGAAGGCGTTGAACGACTGCATCCAGACCCTGCTGTAGCACCTCTCCGTTCAATGTTTCGCTGCTGCATGCGAGCCGTGACAGCTCTTCCGACAGTTGGTTCTCATCCAGTATAGGCTTACCGCTTTTGACAGCCTCAAGCCGCTTACGTAACGCATCGACAGTTCTTTGGAATAATTTCGATGGTGTGGAGAGTACCGCTTCCGCCTCACTGACAAGCCGTTTGCGCTGTTCCTCGGTAAGGCAGCCTCCGCGTATCAAGGTGTCCGAGAGTACGTGGGGATACTCATCGTGCGTCGTGTTGTGATTCAGCCAAGTGATGGCGTAGTCCAGGGTCTGGCGCCACTGGTCATCGCTGAGCGAGCGCTGTCGCAGCAGTCGCTTCAGGACGAATTCGGCATCCACATCGTTATGGTGGGTATTTAGCCAGATTAGGACGGTGTTGAATACCTGTACCTCCCTCTCGTTGGATTGCTTGTCGACCAGTAGCGCCTTAATGATAAATGAACACGAGTCACCGTTTGGAAACAGTGACAACCAGTGGATAGCTTGAATGCGGACAGTCGTATGTTGTGGCTTGGTTAGGTCTTTTCGTTCCAGCAGGGGGGCGAAGACAAACTGTGCCTCGGGTGAGCGCGCCTGCTCCTCATGGCTGAGCCATGCCATGGCGAGTTCGATGGCGGCAGTGGCATGTGCACCCAGGTCATCGCGTCTCAGCAGGGGGGCGAGGACAAACTCTGCCTCGGGTGAGCGCGCCTGCTCCTCATGGCTGAGCCATGCCATGGCGAGTTCGATGGCGGCAGTGGCATGTGCACCCAGGTCATCGCGTCCCAGCAGGGGGGCGAGGACATAGCTTGCCTCGGCTTGTCGGCGGTGCTTTGTCAACCAGTGTTTGGCACTGAGTACCAGCGGATCCCCTACCCCTATGGGAAGAGCTTTCAACCCTCGGTAGAGGAGGTGGCGGGCCGCAAGTTCCTCGCCGTGTCGATGGAGCCAGGGCTGGATGAGAGCATCCCAGTGATGCACCAATTGTTCGGCCCACTCCGGGTAGTCAAGGGCGGCGCCGATGGCATAGGCGCTCTCGTCGGTGGGGGCATTTGCCCAGCAGGCACCGAGCGCCTCGGCATGCTGTGCAAGCCACTGTGTGGATGATGCGGCGATGGCCTCCCTGAACGGTCCCCCTTGCACGCGGGAGAAGGTGATGGCGAAACGCCCAAGCAGCCGGGCCGAACCAAGCAGCGGTGTGAGCAGTTGGTGGAACTGTTCGGTGTGGAGACATTGGGCGTGAACGTCCCAAAACACCCGCTGGAGCATTTCGTCAGCGACCACATCATGGGCGCTGTAGAGCGCATTACCCACGGTGTCGAGCCAGCCGAGGGTCTTGAGGTGGACGATGATGCGCTGGCTTCGGGTGATGGCTCCGTCACATCCGGCGGCTGGGCTAACTGTTGCTGCGAGCGCGGACTCGTTGAGCGGGGTGGCGGCCAGGGAGGTGGCTGCGAGAATCAGGTCCGGTTTTGGCGGGTCAGGCAGCAGACCGCCACTGCTTGCCGGGTTGGCGGTAAGCTGATGGTCGTCGAGCTGGGCGCGGAGGCGGGCGAGCAGGTCGCCCGGCGGGGTGGTCCGCAGTTGCTCGAAGTTCAACCGTTTTTCGCGGGCCAAGCGTTCGAGATCCCAGGCGATGATGACTGCGACAATGGGTCGATGGCCGCAGGCTGTCAGGATCAGCTCGAGACCCAGTGTGTTGATGGCGTTAGGGGCAATGAGGGGGACCAGCATGCGGCTCAATTGCTGTTGCTGATCCCCGTCGATAGCCATCTCTATTGTGTCGAAAAGCTGATCGCGGGGGTGGTTCGGTTTAAGCGTATTTGGGCGGGCCGTTGCAAGGAGCCGTACCCGCTGTCCCCTGCCGTGGGCTCTGGCGAGCACCCGCTGGGCTAGGGCCTGGAAGTCGAGCGTGGCCTGTTCGAAGTAATCGAACACCAATAGGGTGTCGCCGTTGTCGATAGCGAGAAGCTCCTCGATATCTTCAGTGGCGACGGCTGGCTCGCCAGGCAGGATGTGCAACACGCGCCAACCGTCCTTTTCTGCCAGGGTGGCGACCTCGATAGCGGTGCGGCTCTTGCCGATGCCACCGATCCCCTTTAGCAGGGTACCTCTGGATGCGTCGAGTTTTTCGAGCCTCTGGTAGATGCGGTGCGGACTGAACGGGGCATTTTTGTCCAATTCTATGAAGCGCAGCTCTTCCTCGCGCAACAGTGAGCGGAATCCGCTGAGGCCTCTTAACAAGCCCTTATGATCGGCAATGTTCGAGTGGTGGATGCCTAGCCAGGCATCGATCAATTTGCCGCTCGAATTGAAATGTTGCCTCAGGTCGCCCCAGTCCACGACCCTGACATGATCGATTGGCGGGCGTGACTCCTGCGGCAGGGTTCGGAGGAATTCCTCGATTTTGCCGCGTAGCTGCTCCCTCAGGCTTTGGGTGATATTGGCACTAACACAGTAGAGATAGCTTTTGCTGCGCAACCAGGGGCCGAAATGGCCTCGCCAACCATTACCCGCCTGTTTCCGAAGCTTCTTCTCCACATTGGCCCATCCCTGAAGGATGTTTTTTGCAGTGTTTGCACCCTCTTCGTGGTCTTTGCATTCGATGACAACCGGGGCGGCAAGGTCAGCGCAGAGTCCGCCGTTGATGTTGTGCCCCGAGTCGACGTAGCTGTCGATGGAGCCATCCCGGCCCCGAGTGGCCGAGACATGTGCGCCGTTTGGATACTGCAACTGTAGCAGCGCGCCGACGAGTTGCTGGAAAAGGTCCTCCCGCTCGCTATGATGGCTGGCGGCATACCCCTTTAGTTCATCAGGAGAAAATTTCGGGGAAAAGCTGTGTATCGGACCGCTCATCTTTCCTGCTTCCTTCATCCGAAAATCCCGTTATGCGCGAAGTATTCAATATACTGTCTGCACTAGCTGGCGGTTGAAGAGTGCATAGAATTGCATAGTGTCGGGTCTTGCAATCCAGTATCCCATCACTTCAGCGATAGGCCGCTTTTGGCCGAAGTCGGCCAGTCGACTCCCCGCCTCTGACAAGCATTACCAGTTCTCTTGGCGGTGATCAGGTTCGACGCCAGGAATAGGCAATGCGATGGCGATGATGGCAGCGTGGCCGCTGGCCGTGGTCAGTTTCGCTATCGAAGCTGGTCAGTTGCTATGGTGAAGGTGGACGGTGGTTGGCGTTCTGCAGGTAGCCCCCATCCGCAAATCGCTTTCTGCGCCCGTGGTACAGACCGGGGCTTCCGGGCCCGACTCTAGCGACAGCGAGCAAGCTGGCCAAGGAATCTGCCGGCCGATTGCCTTGGCTGCTGGCAAACAACCCCCTCCCTTGGTCGACGTCTGTCATGCGGCGCGACACTCGGCCTGGGTGAGGACGCCACCAGTTTTATTCGATATACACGTATTCGACAGCTATCTGTTTCAAGCACTACACGATGCACACTGTCCAGCGCCGGCACTTCGACAGCACGGCGCAAAAAGCCGGCTATGTACCGACCGCCGAGTCGATCATCGAGGACATCCTGGCACGCACGCCGACGGCCATCGCCGAGGCGCACGCGGAGTTGCCGCGTGATTTCTCCCCGCGTGTCGCCGAGACCGTTCTCGGCGGACTCGAACGGGCCGCGGCTGCGCTGGCGGCGATGGCCCCCGGATTCCACTGTGTCGCCAGCAGCTTGCTGGGGCTGCTCTACCTCGCGTGTCGTCGCCCTGACGCAGGTTCCCTCACGTCGGCGCGGGATTCCACTAAATGTGGAGGAGAGGGAGGCCGTACCGGCACTACCCGGCCTTGCCCTGGCAGGAGGGCGGCAGGTAGCGATTCAACCAGTCGAGGACGCGTTGCTGCACGTCTTCCTCGTAGGCCGGGCCGACCGAGCCGCCAAACCAGTGAGGCGCACCGGGGTAACGGATCATTTCGACCGGCGTGCCCTGGTGCCGCAACGCGTTGTAGAACATCTCCCCCTGGAAAATCGGCACGCGCTGATCGTGCTCGCCGTGCATGATGAGGACGGGCATGTGCACGTCGTGGACGAAGGTGAGCGGCGAGTGCGCCTCGTAGCGCGCGCGCTCGCGGATGGGATCGCCAAAATAGGGCGGGATGAAGCTGTAGCCCACGTCGGTGGTCAATGCCATCGACGAAATGTCGGTAATCGCGGCGCCCACGATCGCGGTCTTGAAAGGATCCGGATGGCCTGCCGCCCAGGCCGACATGTAGCCGCCGTAGCTCCATCCGCCAATGGCGACGCGCGAGGGGTCGATGATGCCCTGCTTTTCCAGCGCATCGACGCCATCGAGCACGTCCTGAAAATCGCCGCCGCCCCAGTCGCCGATGTTGGCCGTGGCAAAAGCCTCGCCACGTCCGTCTGACCCGCGCGGGTTGGGCATGAACACGGCGTAGCCATGTGCGGAAAGCAATTGGGCCCAGTTGTGCCACGAACCCAGCCAGCCGTCCGACCAGGCGTCATAAGGGCCGCCATGGATCTGTACGAGCGTCCTGACGGGATGTCCGGGCGCGAAGCCGGCCGGGAGCATCAATAAGCCTTCCAGCTTGGTGCCGTCGTGGCGGCTCCACCATTGCACGGTTTGCAGCGTGCCGAGCCGCCATCCCCTTACTTGCGGATTGGTGTCCGTGATGACGCGCGCCTGGTTGCCGTCGGCCAGCCAGACTTCCTCGGGCTGCCGCCGCGTTGAGGCGACGAAGGCGAGCGAACCGGCCGACGACCGGGTGAAATCGTACGGATCGCCTTTGATGGAGAAGCGCGGCGTCACCTCACCGCTGTGTGCATCCACCTCCACGAAACAAGGCGAAAGGTCGACAAAGCCAAGCGCCGTCAGACGCGTGCCGCCGGCATCCCACTGCAGGTCGCGCAGCGAACCCTTCCAGCCCTTGCCCAACGGCAGGCTCTTTCGGCTGCGGAGGTCGTAAACAGCGGTGTCGCCGGTGATGCCGTTGTCATCGAAAAAGCCGTAGACGACGCGCGAGCCGTCCGGCGAAAAGCTCGGATGCAACGCCGTCGCGCGATGCGGGAGGACAGTCCACTGCCCGCTCGGCAAATCCAGCACGGCCACTCGCGAGTCGTACCAAAAGTAATCCAGACCCGGCCCGGCGCCGGCGCGCACCACCAGTTGTTTGCCGCTGGGCGCCCAATCCACGTCAAAGACGAAGCGGTCCCACGGCGTCACGGGCCTGGCGGTACCGTTGGCCACGTCGACCAGATAGACGCGGGTGACGGGTGCATGTTGCCCTGCTTCGATCACTCCGCTGGCCGGCGCAGGCGACGGCGGCTTTTCCTGCACCAATGCCGCGATCCGGGTTCCGTCCTTCGACCAGCGGAAATCGCTGACGGGGCCCGGCAAATGGGCGACAAGACGGGCCGAGACGCCATCCGGCGTGGTCAGCCAGATCTGCATGGAAGCAGGTGCCGGCTTCCCGGAGGGCGATGCCGCTTGCCGGTCGCTCAGGAACGCAATGCTGCGGCCATCGGGCGACCAGCGCGCTGCCGTGTCGCCGCTTCTTGCCGCAGGCAGCGGCGCGGCATGGCCAGCATGTCCGGTGGCGACGATCCACAGGCGCGTCGGCCCCAGCTTGGCCGGGTCTTCCGGCGTACGCACGCTGTAGATGACGTGCTCGCCGTCCGGGGCGATTCGCGCATCGCCGACCAATCGCAGGCTGGCGATATCGGCGGGCGTCATGACATGCAGCGACTGCGCCGATGCCGCCCCCATCGCGAGCAGGCACGCCGCCCACGCCGCAACCACCCGCAGATATCCGACTGACACCATGACCATCCCCTCCCGCTAGACCGCGGCTTGCCCGTGCAGGTAACGACGCAGCCATGCGCACGAATCCTCGATCGCCTGCATGGCGACGGAGGACATCGACATGGCCTCCAGGAAACTGTGCATCGCGTGCGGATAGATCGCGTACTGCGCATCCACGCCAGCCTCCCGCATGCGCGCGTGCATGGCGATGCTCTGCGCAGCCAGCACATCGCATTCGGGAACGACCAGCAGCGCGGGCGGGAGCCCCGCCAGATCCGCCTTCAGCGGGCACGCCAGGGGATCGAGCGCATCGGCATCGCGGCGCAGGTAGTTGGACCAGAACTGGTCCATTTCCTCGGCGCTGAGCATGTCGGCCGGAGTGCCGAAGCGGTGTTTCGATTCCGCGTCGATGCGCACATCGAATCCGCCGTAGTTGAGAAGCAAGCCGGCGACATCCACCTCGCCGTCCCGTTCGCGCTGCCGCAGCACGGCCGCGAGCGCCAGGTTCGCGCCCGCCGAATCGCCGCCCAGGGCGATGCGGCGGGGGTCGATGCCGAGCCCGTGGGCCTCCTGGCGCATCCAGTTCAACACGCCGCCGATCTGGATGAGCGCATGCGGGTATTTGTGTTCGGGAGCCAAGGCGTAATCCACGCCCAGCACGGCCACACCCGCGCGGTGCGCGTACTCGCGCATCAGGCGATCGTGCGTATCCAGGCTGAACAGGCTCCACCCTCCCCCGTGCAGATACACCAGCACGGGTTTGCCGGCTTCGTCCGAGGGGTCATAAAGTCGTGCGCGCACCATCCCGTTGTCGGCGGCGATTTCGAATTCGCGCGTAACCGGCATGCGCGGGCCGCCCACGGCCCATGGCATGCGACTCTGCTCGGCGATCACCCGCCGCGCCGTCCAGTCCAGCGCGCGGCCGGCGGACAGCCGGCGGCTGTCTTCGTTGACGCGCCGGACAAAATATTCGAGTGCCGGTTCCAGCGCGGGGCGGTCCGCCGCCGGCACGGCATTGGCCACGCGTTGCGGCGCATGCGAACGCGCACGCATGCCGGCGACGGCCTGCAATCGCTCCGGACCGGCGAAGCGCTCCATCCAGCGCACGAGTTCATGGGCACCCGATGCTTCCAGCCCGGCGAGAATGTCGGCATACACATCGTCGCGCTCGTCCTGGCCCAGCTTGAACGACGCCGCCATGCCGAGAATATCCGCGTGGAAACCCACCACGCCACGCGACAGCGACGCGTAGCGCGGGCCCATCTCGCTGCTGCGCCAAGGCCGGCCGTGGGTCGACTCCATCGCGTCGACCAGGTCATCCAGGCGCCGGCCAATGGTGTCGGGTTCGTCTTCCAGCACGATGCGGACGTGGAACGCCGCACAGGCGTAATTCCACGTCGGCGCCTGCGTGCGATCGTCGAACCAGGAAGGGGATACGTATGCGTTGGGTCCCATCAACAGGACCATCGCTTCGGGCGTTTCCGCCAGCTGCTTCACTTGCGGATTGCTGCGGGCGAAATGCCCCACCAGCATGCTGGGACGGCCGCTGTCGTCGCAGCGGCATTGCACCGGTATCGGCGTAGCGGCCAGGTCGGCAGGCGTACCGCAAATAATCCATGCCAGCGGATGGCCGTCGACAAGCGACTGGATGTCGCCTTGCCCACGCGCTTGAAAGATCGCCTTGCTGCCGACGCTCATGGCACAGCCCCTTGCAGGTGGGCGGCAACCGACAGGGATGGCCAACGCGCGTGCCAGGATGACGCCTCTTCGAGCTCATAGGCAAGCCCGAGCAAGCGGTGTTCCTCGCCGCGGTGCGCGGCAAACATGACGCCGACGGGAAGCCCGCCGGCAGTCCAATGCAACGGCAACGATATGGCAGGCGTGCCGGCCAGGTTCTGCAGCGGGGTGTAGCCCAGCCAGTCGAACATGCCGTCGCGCAAGGTCTCGAAGGGAGTGTCCGGCGCATAGGTTCCCAGCAAGGGCGCTGGCGTGCGCAACACGGGCGACAAGACGACGTCGTATTGCTGGTGGAAAGCGGCAAGCTGTTCGGGCAGCAGACTCAACTGCACATACGCTTTTTCCAGCGCGTCGACGGGCAGTTGCTCCGCCCATTGGCCCAGCTGGCGCGTCCATGGTTCGAGTGCGTCTTCCAGCCGTCCGCCGCCCAGCGTGGACCGGACGGCATCGACGGAGTCCGCGGCGACATGCGCCCACAACGTCAGCAATGCCGACATGCAGGCGGCGCCGTCGACTGGCCAGGTAACTTCCTCCACGTGGTGGCCCAGCGTTTCGCACAGCCCGCGGGCCTTGCGTACGGCAGCTTGCACCTCCTGGTCGGGCTGCCTGCCCCACAGACTCGGCTCCACGTACGCAATGCGAAGCCGCACGGACGAAGGCCCGCGCACCATGGCGCATTGCCTTTGCGGATGCGCCGCGGCGAAAGCCCATGCCGTATCCCGGACGCTGCGCGACATCAGGCAATCGCTCACCAGCATGTCGTCCAGCACGTGCCGCGAGCGCACCCGCACCACGGCGCCGCGTCCCGGCTTGAAACCCACGATGCCGCAACAGGCGGCGGGGATGCGGATGGAACCGGCGCCGTCGCTGCCGTGCGCCAGCGGCACCAGGCCTGCCGCGACGGCTGCCGCCGCGCCCCCGCTTGATCCGCCCGGCGAATGGTCGGCGGCCCACGGGTTGCGCGTGGGCCTGCCCGTCAAAAGCGGCTCGGTCGTGCCCATCAGGCCGAACTCCGGCATCGCGCTTTTGCCGAGCGGGATGAGCCCGTGCTGATCGAAACGCTGCGCGAACGGGTATGCCTTCGACGCCAGCGCGCCGCTTCGGCTGCGCGAGCCGGCCAGCGTGGGCATGCCCGGATACTCCAGCGAGTCCTTCAGCAGATAAGGCACGCCCGCCATTGCGTCGTCGCGTTGCGCCGACGCCGCCCGCTTGCGCGCAACGGCGAAATCGCGATAGCTGATGGCCGCCAGCTTGCCATCGAGTGCTTCGATGCGCGCGATCGCCGCCTCCACCAGGTCCGCAGCTTGCAACTGGCCGCGCGCAATCAAGCCAGCCTGGTCGTGCGCATCCAGCGTGCCGAGCCGGAACGCGTCGGCCACGGAAACATCATTCATCAATAAGCTCCATACGAACGGAAGCGGGTTGCCGTCGGCCGTAACACAGATAGACCACCGCCCCCAGGCACAAGTACACCGACAGCATCGCGGCGGGGAGAGCATCGCCATGCCAGGCGCGGCTGACGATGTCGATGAGGACGGGCGCCACCATGGCAGCGCTGAGCGCGATCGCCACGACGGGAATCACACCGAACCACAGCTTGCCGACGCGCACGCCGCCCAGGGGCACGCGAAAACCCTGTGCAGGCGTGGATTCGCGACCGCGCACGCGCATCAAGGTGGCGGCAACGACACAAAAACACGAGGTCGCGCCCAGGCACACCATATCGCTCAAGAGCGAGATGGGCAGCAACGCCGCGCTGAGCGCCGCAATGGCGCCCAGCGTGAGATTGTTGAGCCACAGGCTGCCGCTGCGCGGATGGCGTTGCGCGAACAGCCCCGGCAGCAGCCGGTCCAGCGCCATCGCGAAACAAATGCGCGACTGGCCGTAGGCATTGGCGAGCAATACCGACGCCAGCCCGGTCAGCGCGCCGAGCTTGACCAGGATCGCCAGATCCGGATGCCCCATGCGGTCGACCGCGATCGCGATCGGATCTGGCACGCCCAATTCGCGGAAAGGCACGACCCCGGTCAGGACGAGCGAGACGGCGATGTATAGCAGCGCGCATATGACCAGCGAGCCGATGATGCCGACCGGTACGTCGCGCGCCGGACGGCGCGTTTCGGCCGCGGCGGTGGAAACCGTCTCGAAACCCAGGTACGCGAAGAACAGCATGGACGCGGCGCGGCACACGCCCTGCCATCCGTAGCTGAAACCGCCTTCGTTCCGCGGCACCCAAGGATGCCAGTGGGACGGCGCAATGGCACCGACGCCGATGCCCACGAAAAACAGCAACACCACGACCTTGACGACGACCAGGACCGCGTTGACGGTGATCGACTTGGAAAGGCCGAGGGTCAACACCGCCCCGGCCGCCAAGGCAGCGCATGCCGCGACGAGGTTGACGCCATGCCCGAGGACGAGCACGGCATGCCCCTGGCGCATGACCGAATCCAGCACGGGGGTGGAGACGGCATGGGGAAAGGCCAGTCCAAAGTCGTGCAGCAGGCTGCCCAGGTAGCCTGCGAACCCGACCGCCAGGATCGACGCGGACAGGTTGTATTCCAGCAACAGCAACCACCCGAGAATCCAGGCGGCCTGTCGCCCGAACGTGGCGTGGCAATAACTGTATGCCGAGCCCGACTGCGGGAAACGCGAGGCCAGCTCCGCATAGCACAGCCCCACCATCGCGCAGGCGAAACTTGCCAGCACGAACGACACCACCACCGCTGGCCCTGCGTAATTCGCGGCGGCGGTGCCGGTGATGACGTATACGCCGGCGCCGAGGATATTGCCGATGCCAAGGACCAGCAGCGCGCCCCAGCCAAGCCGCCGCGCCAGGGTTGGAGCGGCATTTGCCGCGTCGGATGGGGCGCAGGCCATGTCAACACCCGGGGTCATGCGGCGTGGCCGGGCGACATGGCCCCGCGGGCCTCTCGCAAAGGTGGTCCGTTCCCGTGCGCATCAGATCTGCCAGTTCAGGCGCAGGCCGACGGTGCGCGGAACGATGATGAACTCCTGCAGGCCCGCGCCAAAGTCGCCGTAGGTGAACGTGGAACCGCGGCGATCCGTCAGGTTGGTGCCATACAAGGACAGCACGGTATCGCCGAACGTCATGCTGAAACTCGCGTCGAGCTGGTTGTATCCGTTCACCCGGTAGTACGGCTGCTGCAAGGTTCCCGGTGCCGAGCTGTTCTGCCGGTCGGTCACGGTGATGGTCGGCGAATAGCCGCCGCCGAAGCGATAGATGCCGGTGACCGACGCCTGCCACTTGGAAGCGCCGGGGAGGATCTGGCCCTCGTACAGCGGCGTCGAGGCGGCGAGCACGCTTTGCGAGAGCGCCGCATCCATCCAGGTGAGGTTGGCCCACAGCTCCAGGTGCCGATTGGCCAGCCATGTCGCATTCGATTCGACGCCGCGGATATGCGCGCCGCCGGCGTTGGTGCCGTAGGTCACGCCGTCGGGGCGATACAGGCGTACCTGCAGGTCGCTCCAGTTGATGTAGAACACGTCGGCATTGAGCTGGACCTTGTGGTCGAACCAATACGATTTGATGCCGGCCTCGTAGTTCCAGAGCGTGTCGGTGTTCCAGCCCGACGGCGTGTTGAAGCCGGCAAGCGGGTAGATGGTGTTGGGGTTGCCGAAGCGGTAACCCTTCGAAGCGAGCACGTACAGGTTTACGTCCGGATTGACCTTGTAGGAGATCGAATACTTGGGCACAAAGCCGGTCTGGCGCTGGGTGGTGGCCGGAGGCGTGAACGGCGGGACGTAAAACACGCCGTAGTAGCCCACGACACTGGTCACCGAATCCTTGTACCAGCGGCCGCCGACCGTCGCCGTCCAGCCGGGCAGGAAATGCCAGTTCACCTCGCCGAACACCGCATCTTCATGACCTTCGATGTTGGAATGCCCCCAATAGAATTTGTCGCCGTCCAACTCGTTTCCCGGCACTTGCGGCGCAAGCACGGCATAGGCGTCATCGGCGGAAAGGAAGTCGTCGATGGCTTTGTTGGTGCCGAGATAATTCGCGCCGACCAGCCAGTCCACCGCCGAGTCCGCATCGGTGGGCGAAGCCAGGCGGATTTCCGCGGTACGCGTGGTGCTGCGCCCCTGTTCTTCGTACAGCACGGGCGAGGCGATGCCATCGTAGCCGCCGTAGAACGGGGTATTGTCCTGGTCGAGCACCTGGGTTTTCTGGTTGACCGACAGCAGCGTCGTCAGCGTGGCGAAACCGACGTCCTGGTCCAGGCGCAGGCTGTTCAAATTGAACGTGGTGTTGAATTTCTCCGGGAGCAGCGTGTCGCGCTTGAGCTCGCCGTGTTCCGGCTGCTCATAGGAGAAATCCGGGGTGGCGCCATTCTGGACCAGGGTGAGCCAGGAAACCTTGGTGCCCGCCCAGGGCGTCCACACCATCGAGATACGCCCGCCGCGCGTCTTGGTATCGTTGCTCGCCTTGCGGCCGATGCCGATGTTGTCCAGATACCCGGGCTGATAGCGCTCGTACATCACCACGCGCACCGCCAGCTTGTCGTCGATCAGCGGGATATTGAGCATGCCCTTGAGCGTGTTGCCGAGATTGCCGTTGTCGTTGTAGGTGCTGCTGGCCGAGGTCTCCAGCGCGGCGTGGAAACCGGACGGGTCGGCCTCGTTGGCGATGTAGTCGATGGCGCCGCCCAGCGATGCCGAACCGAACAGGTCGCCCTGCGGGCCGCGCAACACTTCCACGCGGTTGACGTCGAAGGTATCGATGTCCGGCACTTCGATCGCATAGCCGGGTTCGGCCAACGGGATTTCGTTGATGAAGTAACCGGTCGGCCCCTGCCCCTGGTCAAGGCCGGCGGTCGTGCCGACACCGCGGATGATGGCCGTCGAATCACTGGCGGGGCCGGCGTTGAACATGACGCCAGGCACGGTGGCGAGATAGTCGCTGAAGCTCTGGGCGCCGATGTTTTCCATCTGATCGCCGGTGATCACCCCGACGCCGCCCGCCACGTCCTGCTGCGACTGCTTGCGCTTGGTCGCCGTGACCGTGATGGTCTGCAAGGTCGTGGGGTTGCGGGATGCCGATGTCGCCTTGCCCGGTGCCGCCGGGGCCGGCGTGTCCTGGGAACCGCTTGAATCCTGCTGCGCCAAAGCGGGGCCGCTCGCCATCCAGCCCGCACATGCCAAACCGATGGCGAGCCGCAGGCCCGTCGACTTCGTGATTGCCATACGATCCTCCCCGTTCAATATGGATCGGGCCGAGTCCGTCTTTGCGCGGACTACAACCCCCTGGATGACGCCCGCCTGCGCCTCAGTGATTCCTGCGGCTCACGGCTCCCTCCGTCACATCATCGACACAAGTTCCACGG
Source organism: Dorcoceras hygrometricum (assembly GCA_001598015.1). Taxonomy (NCBI): domain Eukaryota; kingdom Viridiplantae; phylum Streptophyta; class Magnoliopsida; order Lamiales; family Gesneriaceae; genus Dorcoceras; species Dorcoceras hygrometricum. The sequence goes on along the minus strand of KV020100.1, from coordinate 80,004 downwards.
CTTGTCCACGCACCCGACGACAAAAGCAACTCACTGATATTCATTGCTTTTCATGGAATTTCCGCAAGCTGTATTGACGTACGGACGAGATTCCGCAGAAATTGCGGCGCAAGCCTGCCAAATACGTGTTCTCGGCGCCCAGGCGCCCGTGTCCCGTCACCGCGCATCCGCGCCCGGAGAGGTTGCATGAGCAAGGAAATCGATCGCACCGACCTCAGGATCCTGGATGTCCTGCAGTCCGATGGACGCATCACCAACCAACAGCTGGCCGAGCGTGTTTCGCTCTCGCCGAGCGCCTGCCTGAGCCGCCTCCGGGCCCTTGAGTCGTCGGGCCTGATAGCCGGCTATCACGCGAGAATCGCGCTCGAACAACTGCGCCCCAGCGTGGTGGTTTACGCCCAGGTGGCCATGAAGAAACACGTGCTCGCCGATTTCGAGCACTTCGATGCGATGATCAAGGAGATACCCGAGATTGTCGAAGCCAGCCGCGTGAGCGGGCCGTTCGACTACTTTCTCAAAGCCGTCGTTACCGACATGGTGGAGTGGAAGGACCTCGCCATTGCGCTGCTCAGCGAAAAAAACGGGGTCGACAAGGTCGTCACCCACATCGTATTGGTCGACGTCAAGCCTTTCACCCGCGTGCCGGTGGCGCCGTCGCCTTCGGCGACACGGCGGCTGTCCATGCAACTGCACCCTGTTTCCGGGCACCGCCAGTGAACGCGGCGCACGGACTGCCGCCCGGATGTGCGCCTGCACCGCCAGCCCAGCCCTGACCTCGTCCGCTCCACATGGACATGGCGGGGCGTCTATGCCGTTTCCCAGCCGGCGCACGTTGCTGCTGGTCAACCTCGGCAAGACCGACGCGCGCCCCCGCCTCGATCCGGGATTCGTCGCCGGCACGGCCTGGACCAACCTGCTCGACGACGGCGCTCCCGCCGCGCCCGACGCCGTGCTGCGCCCGATGCAGGTACGCATCGTGGGTACGCGCTGAAGTCCTTTCCCCTCCGCCACCAGCTCTCGGCCAGCCACCACCGTTCGCCCTGAGCGTAGATCCGAAGGGCCGGAGCCGAAGGGATACGGATACCACGGCAACGCTTCGACTTCCCCGCTCCCCACTGCGCGGCCGTCCACGGCCGCCCTCCGCGTGCGCTTGCTGGCGCAAGCCACGCTCAGCGTGAATGGAGTCTGTGGCTGAGCCCGATGACGATCGAAGGTGGAAGCAGGACCCAGACTTTGCACCTCCGCAACCCGCGATCGGCGACAATCCCCCGCAAAGCAGCGACGCGGGCTTCCGTCATGGCGCTCCCTCACCTCGATCGTCCGATCTGCGAACCGGTGGAATTGCCGCCGGGCGCGCCGCTGCGGGTCGAGCGCATCCGGCAGGGCGGCAACGTGGCGCGCAGCGAGCCGTTCGTGCATTTCCACGACGTGCACGAGCTGGTGCTGTTCGGCCGCGTGGCCGGACACTTCGATGCCGAGGACCGCCGCTACGCCCTGGTGCCCGGTTGCATCGCCTTCATTCCCTCGATGCGCCAGCACGACTTTTCGCTGGAGGCGGGACCGCGCGACTGGGTGCTGCTGCAGGTCGAAGCGGCGGCCGGCGAGTCCTTGTCGCGGCTGCCCGGGCTGGAGCGTCTGCGCGAACCGTTCTGCGCGCGGCCGGAGCCGCGTCTCGGCCTGCGTCTGCAACAACTCGCCGACTGGCTGGCCGAGCTCGATCCGCTCGATCCGCTGGCCCTGCCGACGGTCGAATTGCTGTTGCGCGCGGTCGCGCTGGCGCCGGCGGTCAAGGGCCGCAAGCTGGCCGCCAACGCGCGCGGCCTGCAGCGCCTGCGCCCGGCCATCGACCGTTTGCGCCGGCGCCCCGCGGACGCGCCCGGCGCGGAACAGGCCGCGGCGCTGTGCGCGATGTCGGCCGCCTATTTCAGCCGCCGCTTCAAGCAGCAGGTCGGCATGAGCTGGAGCGATTACGTGCGCACGCACCGCCTGCACCTGGCCAGCCGGCGCCTGCTCGAAACGGAGCAGAGCGTCGCCGCCATCGCCGTGGACCTGGGCTTCGCCACGCCCTCGCACTTCGGCGAACTGTTCCTGCATCGCTTCGGCGTCACGCCGGGCGAGTACCGGCGCGCCGGGCGCGGCTGCGCCGCAGCGTCACGCCGCTGAACCGCCGCGCCGTCTATTTCGGCGGCGGCGCCAGCAGGAACGTCATCGGGACGGCCAGCCGCGCCGCCCAGGATTTCTCGCTGTGCTCGGCGCCTTCGAACACCCGGCTCTCGAAGTGGCTGCCGCTCCAGCCCTGCGCGCGCAGCAGCCGGTCGACGCGCGTCTGGATCGGGCCGTAGTACGCATCGAGCGTCTTGGTGCCGTGGTCGAAATAGATCTTGTGTTGCCGTGGCGACGGGAAATGGCGCTGGATGTAATCCACGAAGGCGTCGGGCGCGGGGTCGTCGGTCTTCGCGTCCAGCGAAAGGTACGGGCCGGGCCAGTGCGTGGACAGGCAGGCGGCGGCGCCGAACGTGTCGGGGTACTCGGCCAACGCGTACCAGGCCATCAGGCCGCCCATGCTGGAACCCATCACGAAGGTCGCCGCCGGCCTGGCATCCACCGCGAAGCGCTGGTCGATCGCGGGCTTGAGTTCCTGCGTCATGAATTTCAGGAGGTCGTCGGAATACGGCGCCACCGGCAGGATCTGGAAACCGCCCAGCTGCTGCGCGAACAGCGTGCGCCGCTGCGCGGGCGTCAGCGATTCCCACGGCCGCTGCGGGAAATACTCGCTCATCCGCAGCGATTGCGCGTTGGCGATGCCGACGATGATGAAGGGGCGCGTCTTGCCCGCGGCGATCAGCCCCGCCGCGGTGGCCGCCGCGCGCCAGCTCTGCATCTTCCCCGCCGCGCGCTCGCCGAACAGGTTCTGGCCGTCGAACATGTACAGCACGGCATACGGCGCCTGCTTCGGGTAGTCCGGCGGCAGCCACACGTCGATGTCGTGCGGCGCCACGTACTGCGAGGGGAAGCGGTCGAGCCGCACGATCTTCCCGGCAGGGACGCTCGGTGGCGCGGCGGCATCCGCGGCGTGCGCGAGATGCATCGTCGCCAGGCCGAGCAGCAGCACGGCAAGGACGAATCTGAAAGGTCGCGTTGCAGCTTGCATGGTTTTCCCCTCGTCCAGGCTTTGACGTGTGTGCGGCTCAGCTGCCGCTGGTTTCCACGGCCTTGTCGGCATGCGGGATCGACGACGGCGCGTCCATCTCGGCGAACAACGCACTGTAGCCGGGCAGCAGGATCCGGCCGTGCTCGATGCGCCCGCCCGGCAGCCCGTGATCGCCGCAGACGCGGATGCCTGCGACCGGCAGGCGCAGTGTCGCGGCCTCGCCGCCCAGGTTGAATACCGCCAGGATCGCCTCGTCGCGGAAGGTGCGCACGATGGCCAGCAACGGCTCCGGCGTGTCGAGGAAACGGATATCGCCCCACTTCATCGCCGGCCGCTGCCCGCGCCACTGCAGGAAGCGGCGGAAGCGGTTCAATGGCGATGCCGGATCGGCTTCCTGCGCCGCCACGTTCAGGCGGCGGTGCCTGTCGTCCAGCGGCAGCCAGGGTGCGCCGCTGGTGAAACCGCCCTGCTCCGCGTCCTGCCACGGCATCGGCGTGCGGCAGCCGTCGCGTCCTTTCGAGTCGGGCCAGAAGGTGATGCCGTAGGGATCGCGCAAGGCTTCGTAGGGCACGTCGGCCTCGGGCAGGCCCAGCTCCTCGCCCTGGTAGACGCACACCGAGCCGCGCAGGCTGCAGGCCAGCGCGCTGAACAGGCTGGCGGCGTGGCCGGGCGCGTCGGGCGCGGCCCAGCGCGAGCGCACCCGCACGCAGTCGTGGTTGGAGATCGCCCAGCACGGCCAGCCGTGCGGCATCCAGCGTTCCAGTGTCTCCACCGTGCCGCGGATGTAGCCGGCGGAATGCTCCTCGCCCAGCAGCTCGAAGCTGTAGCCCGTGTGCAGGCGCCCGTCGCCGGTGTACTCGGCCATGGTGGCCAGCGAGTCCTCGGACGAGACCTCGCCCAGCGCGACGCGGTCCGGATACTCGTCCAGCAACCGGCGCAGGCGCCCCAGGAAGGCCAGGTTCTCCGGCCGCGTGTTGTTGAAGAGGTGGCGCTGGTACGCGTAGGGGCTGTCCGGCGAGAAGCCGCGCCCGACCCGCTGCCCGGCCGGCTTGGCCGGGTTGTCGCGCAGCAGGCGGTCGTGGAAGCAGAAGTTGATCGAGTCGAGACGGAAACCGTCCACGCCCCGGTCCAGCCAGAAGCGCAGGTGTTCCAGCGCGGCATCCGGAACGTCGGGATGATGGAAGTTGAGGTCGGGCTGCGCGGCCAGGAAATTGTGCAGGTAATACTGCTTGCGGCGTGGCTCCCACTGCCATGCGGAACCGCCGAAGATCGACAGCCAGTTGTTGGGCGGCGTGCCGTCTTCCTTCGCGTCGGCCCATACGTACCAGTCGGCCTTTGGGTTGTCGCGGCTGCGGCGGCTTTCCTCGAACCAGGGGTGCTCGCTGGAAGTATGGCTGGGCACCTGGTCGATCAGCACCTTGAGGCCGAACGCGTGCGCCTTGTGCAGCAGGCGGTCGAAATCGGCCAGCGTGCCGAACACCGGATCGACGTCGCGGAAATCGGCGATGTCGTAGCCGTAGTCGGCCATCGGCGACTTGAAGAAGGGCGAGATCCAGATCGCATCCACGCCGAGGCTGGCGACATGGTCCAGCCGCTCGGCGATGCCCGTCAGGTCGCCGACGCCGTCGCTGTTGCTGTCCTGGAAGCTGCGTGGATAGATCTGGTAGATGACTGCGCCGCGCCACCAGGGGGCGTCGTTCATGCGGTGTCTCCGGTCCGGGGGCACGCGTGGCGACGCATGCGCGACTCGAGGCAAGCTCGGGAGCGGCAAGCCTACGCGACCCGCAGGCGCATGCGCAGGCACCGCAAACGTATTCATCGCGGGAACCGTTTCCGCACGACCGGACACGCGTCGCGCAGGCAAGTCGGAAGGACGTGCACTCGCGTCACACTCGATGCTGCACGACACCACGAATCCGCATCCGGCCTTCCCAAATCATTGATCGCCATGCGTCGATGCGTTTATTGCCGCGCAAGATCGAAGCGGCCATAGCGTATGCCGTGCATGCCAGACGATTTCAGCGCGCGCTTTCTGTGTTGCTCCGCGCAGATGTGTCCGTCTCGCCGCGTCCGGTTTTTCACAAACGTATTCATTCGCCGCATACGTATGCGGAAGTTGTGTGCCGCGAAAACGCCGCTCTAGCATCCATCCGACCTGGCCTGCGGGGCATGTCTTCCGTGCAATACGCGAGACATCGGCCAATCAAACAGACATCCATTCGAAATGCGCCGTGACGAAACGGGAGGGCGTGCTGTCATGAGTTTCAAGCGCAATATGCTTGTATTGGCGATGGCGTCGGCGGGCATCGGCCTGTGCTGCGAGGCACACGCGTCGAATTCCGTGACGGGCATCCAGGCCGGCAGCAGCACGGCGCAGGCAAATGCCCAGGCCGACGGCAATGGCTCCAGCGGGAACAAGCAAGCCGCCGGAAAAGACAACGGCACCCAAGGCGATCAGGGAAACAGCAAGAAGCCCGGCAAGGACGACAAGCTCGCCAAGACCCTGAGCACGGTCACCGTGACGGGATTCAGCCGCAGCATGGAGACCTCGATCGACATCCAGCGCTTTTCGGACAAGATCGAGAACGTCGTCACCGCTGCCGACATCGGCGGCCTGCCGGACCAGTCGATCGCCGACTCGCTGACCCAGCTGCCCGGCGTGGCGGCGCAGCGCATCGGCGGCGAAGCCTCGCAGATCAACCTGCGCGGCCTGCCCGGCAACTTCATCCAGACCACGCTGAACGGCCGCGTGCAGCCGTCGACCAGCGGCAGCAACTACATCCAGTTCGACGACTATCCTTCCGAGCTGATCCAGCAGGTGGCCGTGTACAAGTCCTCGCAGGCCGACATCATCGAGGGCGGCGTGGGCGGCACGATCGCGATGCAGACGGCCAATCCGCTGGACAACAGCAAGGACCAGACCTTCAACCTGGATGCCCGCGGCAGCTACAACTCGCGTGCCGACGACATCTACGGCGACAACCCGCGGGCGTTCCGCGTGAGCGGCGCCTGGCAGGGCAAGTTCCTGGACAACACACTCGGCGTGGGCCTGGGTTTCGCCGAGCTGTACCAGCCGCACGTCGCCGAGCAGTACGTCAACGAATCCTATTCGACGACTCCGGTGCTGCTCGACGGCAAGTCCACCTATGTCAACACCGGCATGCAGATCAACCAGGACGGCGGCGCGGAACGGCGCAACGGCTACATGGGCACGGTGGTCTGGCAACCGGACGACCATTTCAAATTGACCGGCAATGCGTTCTTCTCGAAGTACGATGACGGCTCGTTCCAGCGCGGCATGCGCGCGCAGCTGTTCACCAACGGCGGCGCGGTCATCACCAACCCGGTGATCGCGCCGAACGGCGCGCTGATCGGCGGCACGGCGAGCACCATCCCGGGCGGCTACTTCGGCATCCCGGGGCTGCAGGCGTTTTCCGTCGCCACCACCGCGAACGACCAGTCCACCAGCGCCAACGTGTTCTCCGGCGGCCTGAACGCCGAGTGGAAGGACGGCCCGTGGACCGTGACGGCGGATCTCTCGGCCTCGCGGGCGCAGAGCTACTCGCTGGGCTCGGACGTGACCGCCGACCCCTACAACGGCCTGGGTTCGGGCCTGCCGCTGATCGCCGACCAGTCCGTCACGTACGCGCTGCACGGACTCAACGTGGGCGAGTTCTCGGTAGCCAACCCGGGCATGTACACCAACCTCGGCCAGATGGCGCTGTCGAGCTACGACGTCTACCCGACCAGCTACCACGACCAGCGGCAGGCGTTCCGCACCACGGTGCGCTACGAGCTGCTCAACAATCCGGTGTTCTACGCCATCGAGGGCGGCGTCTACCTCAACAACCAGACCTACAACGCCGACCGCTCGGTGTGGCTGTACGGATCCGCCTGGGGCCAGTACTGGCTGTCGACGCCGAACCAGCCGCCGCTGACCCTGAACAGTTCAGACGCGGTCAAGACCTGCTGGAAAGGCAGCGGGTTCAGCGGCTTCCCCTGCTTCCTGGCGCTGGACACGGCGGCGATCCTGGCCGACCACGGCATCGTGCCCGATCCGCAGAAGGACTGGTCGCAAAACTGGACCGAGACGCAGAGCGGCGCGGTCAACGTGAAGATCCGCGACGCCTTCCTGCAGGCCGACATCGACACCACCGTGTTCGACCGCGAACTGACCGGCAACGTCGGCCTGCGCGTGGTGCACACCTCGCAGTACAGCCCGGGTCTGCAGCAGGTCGGCGACGGCACCGGCGAACCGATCGCCGACGGGCTCGGGGTGATCAGCACCGACTACATCCGCGTCGACCCGGGCCAGAGCTACACCGACTACCTGCCGTCGCTGAACCTCAACCTGCACCTCGACGACCGCAACCAGCTTCGCTTCGCGGTGGCGAAGGTGATGGCGCGGCCGCCGATCGACCTGCTCAAGTCCGGCGTCGCCTCCTACATCCTCAACGGCACCTACAACCTGTCGAGCGGCACCAACCCCCTGCTCGACCCGATGTACGCGACCCAGTACGACCTGGTGTTCGAGCACTACTTCCCCGATTCCAGCGGCGTGTTCGCGGCGGACGCGTTCTACAAGCACATCGATTCGTTCGTGCAGACGATCACCGACCCGAACTACGACTTCGCCGCCCACGGCTACACCGTGCCGACCGACCCGCAGACCGGCCAGCCCTATATCGACGGCGAGTTCCAGACCGCCTACAACAACACCAAGGGCGGCTACGTGCGCGGCCTCGAACTGCAGTTCATGAAGACGCACTTCCTGCCAGGGCCGTGGTCCGGCCTGGGCGTGAGCCTCAACTACGCCTACACGCAGAGCGGCACCAAGGTCGAGTCCGACCTCGGCGGCTTCCCGCAACAGCAGGGGCTGCCCGGGCTGTCCAGGGACGTGGCCAGCGCGGCGCTGTTCTACGACAACGGCAAGTTCTCCACCCGGCTGGCCGCGAGCTACCGCTCGCCGTTCGTCTCCGCCGCGCAGGTGTCGTTCACCTTCCAGACCGTGTATTTCGCCGCCGAAAAGGTGGTCGACTACCAGGCGGCCTACAACTTCAACAAGCACCTGAGCGGCCTGTTCCAGGTCCTCAACCTCACCGACCAGCCGACGCGCACCTACTTCGGCAACCCGACCCAGACCAGCACCCTGCAATACTTCGGACGCACGCTCTATGCAGGTTTCAGCGTCAACTTCTGAGGGCGCGCGGCACGCGCGCATCGCGCCGCACGCGACCGCCAATCCGGCGGCCGCCCGTCGTCCCGCCACGCGCGATTCACCGGGGAGTTGCCGCATGCCAGCCAAGTCGCACCATCGTCTTGCGCGCCGCCTGCTCGCGGGCCTGCTGGCATGGCCGCTGGCCGCCACGGCGGGCCTGCTGCTGCCGGCGACGCAGGCAGGCACGGAAACCGTCAAGGTCGCGGTCGACGCGCAGGCCCGGGGCACGGATTTCCCGCATTTCTGGGAACAGATGTTCGGCTCCGGCCACGCCGTGCTCGCCCTGCGCGACGACTACCGGCGCGACCTGGCGATGGTGAAGCAGGCCACCGGCTTCACCTACGTGCGCGCCCACGGCATCCTCGACGGCGAAGTCGGCGTGTTCGAACTCGACAAGCAGGGCAAGCCGGTCTACAACTTTTCCTACGTCGACCAGATCTACGACGGCCTGCTGGCGCGCGGCGTCAAGCCGTATGTCGAGCTGAGCTTCATGCCGCCGGATCTCGACAGCCACCCCAATGCCGCCAAGGTGTTCTTCTACCAGCTGCACGCCTCGCCGCCGAAGAACTACGCGTTGTGGGACGGCCTGATCAAGGCGTTCGCGCGGCACCTGGTGGACCGCTACGGCCTCGACGAGGTGTCGAGCTGGTACTTCGAGGTCTGGAACGAACCCGACATCGCGTTCTGGAACGGCAAGCCGGCGCAGGCCAGCTATTTCAAGCTCTACGACCATACCGCGCGCGCGCTGAAATCGGTCAGCCCGCGGCTGCGCGTCGGCGGCCCGTCGACCTCCGCGGTCGCCTGGATCCCGGCCTTCCTGCAGCACGTGCACGCGCAGCACGTGCCGGTGGATTTCGTCAGCACCCATGCCTACGGCAATGTCTGCCCCGACGTGAGGAAGGTGCACCGGCAGATCGCGGACTCGCCCTATCCGAAGCTGCCGTTCATCCTCAGCGAATTCAACGCCTCGGCCTTCACCCGGCCCGACATCACCGACTCGGTCTACATGGGCCCGTATCTCGCCCGGGTCATCCACGACTGCGACGGCTTCGTCGACAGCATGAGCTTCTGGACGTTCTCGGACGTGTTCGAGGAACAGGGCGTGGTGAAGACGCCGTTCTACGGCGGCTACGGCCTGATCGCCGAACGCGGGATCCCGAAGCCGGCCTTCAACGCCTTCGCGATGCTGCACAGGCTCGGCCATACCCGCCTGCCGGCCGGCGACGGCCCGGTGCTGGCCACGCGCCGCAAGGACGGCGGCATCGTGCTGGCGCTGTGGAACTACGCGCCGCCGGTGAGCACCGGGACCAGCTACGTGCGCGGCACACCCGCGGGACACGCGGAACGCTTCGAAGTGGATGTCGCCCACCTCGCCGGCACCGCCCAGGCCACGTTATGGCGGCTCGATACCGAACATGGCGACGTCATCCCGGCATTCGACGCGATGGGGCGCCCCGCCTACCCCAGCCTGGAACAGATCAAGGCATTGCGGCTGGCCGCGCGCATGGCGCCGCCCGAACATGTTCCCGTACACGACGGCAAGTTCAGCGTGGAGATCCCGCCGCAGGGGCTGGTGGTGGTGGAACTGCGCTAGGGATGCCCTGCGCCATGCGGCACACCCCGCGGGCCTTCTGGACCTCGTGCCGGGGCGTGGAATAGATCAGCGCATCCCAGGGTTGCCGACCGTGGCGACTCAGGCGGAACCAGGCTGCGCCGCCACGCTGGAATGCCTCACCACCAGGTGCGCGGGCAGGCGCGTGCTCTGCGCCGGCTTGCCCTCGATCAGGTTGATCAGCGCCTCCACCAGCAGCCGGCCGGCACGCCGGGTGTCCTGCGCCACGGTGGTCAGCGACGGACTGACGTTGCCGGCCATGGGGATGTCGTCGAAACCGGCCACGGCGACCTCGTCGGGCACCTTCAGGCCGCGCTCCGCCAGGGCGCGCATGGCGCCGATCGCGATCAGGTCGCTGGCCGCGAACACGGCGTCGAACGGCCGGCCCCGGTCGAGCAGCGCGAGCATGGCGTCGTGGCCGGACTGCTCGCTGGTCACCGCGTCGATGCGCAGCGCCGGGTCGATCCCGACACCGGCTGCGCGCAAGGCCGCCTCGTAGCCGCGGTGGCGCTCCATCACCTCGGGCGAGTGCTCGGGCGCGCCGAGGAAGGCCACGCGCCGCCGCCCCTGGGCCACGAGGTGTTCGGTCACCATGCGGCCGCCCAGTTGGTTGTCGCTGCCGATGGTGATTCCTGGCTGGTCCGGCGCCATCGGCCCCCAGCGCACGAACCGCGTGCCCGACTCGGCCAGCGCGTCGAGCTTGCTGCGGTAGGCCAGGAAATCGCCGTAGCCGAGCAGGATCAGGCCGTCCGCCTTGTGGCTGCCGGTGTATTCGGCGTGCCAGTTGCGCGACATCTGCTGGAAGGAGACCAGCAGGTCGTAGCCGCGCTCGGAACAGACGCGGGCGATCCAGCCCTGCATCGACATGAAGAACGGATTGATGTTCGACTCGTCGGGCGTGGGATCCTCGAAAAACAGCAGGGCCAGCGTGCGGGTCTGCTGGCTGCGCAGGTTGGAGGCGTTCTTGTCGACCGTGTAGTCGAGCCGGCGGGCGATCTCGCGCACCCGGTCGCGGGTCCGCTCGTTGACCATCGGGTCGCCGCGCAGCGCACGCGAGACCGTGGACTGCGAGACCCCCGCGAGCTGGGCGATGTCCAGGGAAGTAGCCATGCGCATGTCCTCCGCGCCGGCCACGTGCCGGCGACCCGTCGAAGGAGTCTACGGGCGGGGCCGCGGGCGCGGTAGACGCTGCGCAGCATCGCCGGCCCGGATATGCGAAAGCCCGCCATGGCGGCGGGCTTTCGGGCAAGGCGGTGCGATGCCTGCTAGAACCATTGTGTACACCTCATCGAGAACGGAGATTGTCTCGAACGAGGGGATGGGCCCAACTGTACAGCAAGACCTAGCACCAAAAGCTCGCCTTTCTCAACACTGCTCACTTAAATAGTTGAAAAAATCTAGCTCAAGACCGCCTCTGCGTCCTTTCTCACTAAATTTCTTCTGGACCGGAACCGGTCTTGGCCTCGATGCAGCAATGGGCGCGTACCGTATGCGAAGTACCTCTGAGCCACCGAGCTCCGATATGGGGTGGAAGCCTACCTTACTAAGACCAGAGCGATTCCATGGCAGGAGTATTCATAGATCAGATGCTTGTATCGCAGCCAAACGACGGTGCTCGGCCTCAGCCATGAGCTTGGCGCCTGCTTCCAGCATCTCTTCAGTCGGCTCTTCCAGCCCTAGCAAGACTGGCGCCCAACGATCATGCAAGGCCTGAAGTGAAAGCTCGTCATACATTGCATGTTGAGCAAGTCGCGCGACAAGATCATTCAGTGCTTGGCTAAGGTCGACACCTTGCTGCGACTTGATGAGAAGCCATAAACACAAGTCAACCAACTCCAGGCCAGCCGAGTCACGGCTCGAACTGAATCGGAGCGCTTCTGTCGGCATGTTACGTAAGTCGAGCTCTGGCATGCCTGGCCCCATAGGAAAGATGTTCCCAGCCCCCTTAGCGTAGAAAGTCGCCAGCGAGTCTTGCGCCTTGTTGAACTGCTGCTGCTGGTCCACGGTAATACTTGTCGCCTTCCGACCTGTCTCGCGCAGACGTAACGCGATTCCCATCAACACAAACTGAAAACCAATCAGATTTGGCGAAATGGCTCTCTGCATATCCTTTCGGTTTGCGTTGTACTCCAGCCTTCGTGGATTCACAGCTGCCCACCGCAACGCATCACCGACCAATTGCTGCGAGCGTTGATCTGGAAGTGAAGTAACTCGATTGAGCAACTCTTGACAAACAGCAACCAATAAAGTGTCTGATTTTTCATCGTTTCGCTCAATGCGGGCCGCCCAAGATGCCTTGACCAGACCCTCATCAAATAGATGGGCTACTTTGAGCAAAAATACATAACGCAAGGGCGTCCAATAGTGAAACCAACCCACAGCAGGATTGAGACCTTGATCGAAAACCTGGTCAAAAAATTGAATTATGGCGTAGTCGACTTTGTTAATTGCATAGAAATCGAATTTTATGCCGAGCCTATCTATTACTTTCCCCAAGGCTAGCGCGATAGTGTCAAGCCGCCCCACTCCCAGCTCTGTTGCATGTAGTCGCTCAACACCAAAATGTTTGCGAAATCGTTTAAGGAATGGCTCCAACGCTTCATCAAGATTCCATGGGCAAGATAGTAATCCATAATAAAGAATTGGCTGGCTTTCATCGAAAAGATTAAGTCCAGTGTTCCCACTTTCGTCAGTATAAAAGTACAAGCACCCACCCCGCGTCATTGGATAATTATTAAAAAGCACGCAAATTAAATCATCTTAGCAAGATTGCACATGCAATCAATATGGATTTATCCCACCGAATTTTTCAAGATGCCGCCTCATTTCGGCTGCGTACCATGAACCCAATTTCTCTAGAACCAGCAGCTCACCTATTGCGCCACTTGATTCATTCATAGCAAGAATAAGAGCTGCAAATTCCTTGATAACCATCTCTGCCATAGTTGACGAGATAACACCTCGCAAAAGCTCACCAGATCTCGGCAAAGAAGTTATAATAGATTCAACAGATTGGCCAAGGGTTCCTCTGGCTATTTGCTCTTCAGGATCGATGAAAGACAGCAATTTCATCACATCATCTAATCCAAATGTTTCCAACAGTCCTCGAGCATAACCGCGAGCCTCCGGAGAGACAGATTTACCAAAGTAAAGAATGTCCCCGTGCCCGGGAATGTGAGCTAGCCAATATATAAGCACAGGCGGAATTTCGCCTATTGACCGAGACTTGAACGCACGAACTAGTTCATCCCACGTGGCAAACCTTCCCGGATATCTACGAAAAAGCACCAACAGACCGAGATATACCTCATCTAACTGCCCGGATCTTGCGAGCTTAAGTGCCTCATCAAATTCAAGCGAAGGCACATCACCCACCACTTGCGGGAGAAAAATGTTAGTGAACGTCTTAGCATTAAGCCTGTTAGCCTCACACGCAGGAAACCGAATTACTTTGGCATCCGGACTCCTCTTCAAGACTCCCTTGATACTTACCCAATAGGCACTCTTCAAAGACGGCACGTAGACCAATCCAACCATCGGCAACGGATGATTGGCCCAGTATTTGCCATGACCTTCTACAGGGATAATACATTCTCGATTTTTTTCTGAATAATAAGACGCACCGGATTTAATCTGTACCGCCACCTGCTTGTTGAGTGGGCACTCATCTCTTATAAATTCAATCAAGGCATCAACGCCAAGGTCATTATCTTGTTCGATCTTAATGAACAACGAACCCGCGCTCTCAACCGCATTCCGCACATAATTAACTCCTTCCTTCGCCGTGACGGCTGATCGCTTGTACGCAGGCATGCTAATTCCGTAATATTAATGACAGTCAATACCCTACTACTAAGGCGATACTTGGCATTTGGGCTAAATCGAAACCTCGTTTGAAATCATTAGCACAGCATCAATAACTTGAGAAACCCTCTTGCCAGAGTGGCCGCGCACAAGCACACCCAGCTCAAGCGAGTAATCGAAACTCCATTTAGTCATGTTCGATGAACCAACGTAGCACTCAGCGTCATCAACACGCACGACCTTCGCATGGAAGGTTTCGGTTTCCGCTCTATCATGACGAGACAGTCGGAAATCGAAGACATGTATGCCTAGTGCCATCAGTCTTTCTTCATGCAGACGCAAGTGCTCTGGCAGCCCGTTCCTTACAATCAGCTCTCGTCGTACAGTTGCCCCTGTCAGCGAAAAAAGATCCAGGATTCGGCTAGCACCATCACCATCAACGAATGGCGTCATGATGCTGAAGCGTGACGATGCACGACCAGCCATGTCCACTAGAACATCGGCTGTCGAGGAGAGACCCCAAGCGCCCTCCAGCGTGCTATCGAGTGCAGATACAAATCTGCTCGGCTCCGCAGGCTTGGAAATCACAGCCTGGACCGTATCCCTGTCCTCATGAATTCGCTCTTTGTACAGTGTGGCGCCACGAAGCAATAGCGCGAGTTCGCGACTCTCTTGCTCAAGCAGAGTCAATCGCCAAACCCCGTGCGCATCCTGAGCGACTGCGCCAGCCGTTTCTGCCGCCCTCAATCCAGAAATGACCTCTGAAATTCGGGTATGACCTACGCCGATCAAGCGTGCTATATCTCTCGTGCCGCCTAATGCATCGTGCATTCCCCTGTCCACAAGAGCAAAGACCCTGGAAAGGATCGATGCATGCGACGCAAGGCGAAGGAAGCGCAACTCAGTCAACGGGGTGCCCCGAAGCGATGTCCAGGTATCCATTGATAACAAGTCCATGCTTGGGGAGGTCCTCCCTTGGTGCAGGCCCTCCGCGCAGCACGGACCGAGACAGCAACTGATTGCTAGCAATGCAAGAAGTCTCTGGTGTGACGATGCAGCTTGGGCAGGCGCCTCCGGAAGAGTCGCACAAGCTTCCGGCGCCGCACATCAGAGTTTTGGCTGACGCCAGGTGCTCCAAAAATGTAGTGTTGTAATTCCTCCAGAGTGCCGACAGATTGCCCAGATCCATGGTCGTACCATTCCGATACACAACAAAAGCAAGATCAGCAGGGAACAAGTACTCCCCAAGGCTACCCAGATCCAAGCCAGAGAACTCCGCGATAGCCTTCATCAAGCTATGCGAATAGGTGTGCAGAAGGGTGTATACGTATCGATAAGCATTTGCCGGCCCAGGATCGAGGTCAGAAAAGAATTTTCCGAATGGAGCTGCACTTTGTAGAAGGTGGGCGCCAAGCCTGGCCTCGCTAGGTGCATCCAAGTCCGGGAGATCAGTGACGTTGACTGATCGCAGCCATGAATAGACTTTTCCTGGATCGAGGCGAACGTAGATGGCTTCGTTAGATTGGTTGACTACATAGATCGGTATCTTGCCGTTCCCAAGCTCCTGAAAGAGGTTCAAGCGGACAGGCAGCATCAGTACTTGCTGATCGAACTTCTCGATCAACGGATCCGTCGACATCCGCGTGAAGCCATGCGTGAATCGGCACAGATCGAACTCCCGGACTAATCCCATGTCTGCGATTCCGAGAATGTCAAGCAGTTGCGACGTCCGAGCTTGCTGAGCAGAGAGTTCAGTCTGGGTTCTTGGAGCAAGATCCCTGTCGGGATGGGCGAATCTTACGTATGGAGATCGACCATCGACTGGGCTAGTAGCGTGGATTTTGCTCCGGTAGAGGGCTTCATGCTCCACGGCCAGGCGCAATGGGTCATATCGGCTGCCGAATTCAGTCCGTCGGTGAATCAATGCGTCGAGCCAAGCTGGTGACTCATGTTGGAGAGGTACCAAGCCCGGAGTGGCCCTCCATTCTGCGACCATCTCTCGCAGCTGGACGGAGAGCTCATCGGCCATAGGTGTGTTGGCGATATTCGGTGAATTGCGCATTGCCGCCATACGCTCATACCGCGAAACCCTATCGGAATGCCCCGCTCGCCGCAGAATTTCAACGACTTCAGCGTCGGTGGGCGGGCGCGCTCCCAGGCCGAACTGTTCGGAAATGAACCCAGCTAGGTCGGGCTCGTTCCCTTCCTGAAGCATTTCCAGCAAGTCGCGTTGATCCGCAGAAAGGACAATGAACTGTTCGGAGTGAGGGTAGAAGGCGGGCGTCGCGCGGTACGAAATTGGCTCCATTCGACGCCAGCGCGGCGGCCGTTGATTGGCCTCATCACCAAGTAGTTCAGTCGTCACACGGTCATTCTGAAGCCAGCTGTCACCGTATTTGTGTCCATTCTCGCATTCGAAGACCCATTCACCGATACGGGGAGACTTATCGATTAGGTAGAACTTCCGACTTTGGCACAAAGGACAGGTACCCGAGGGTTTGGAGACCTTCTGCTCATGGGTGTTCCATTCCCAGCGCCCAACCATCGGGGGCTCCCAGTTCCCGGACCAATGCACAAAGATGACATCCAGTTGTCTCCAACGACACCTGCCCCTGTGCTCGTTCGATCGTGTGTCGCAGTTCTGCGTCTTCAGTTGATCCAGGTCTGCAGCAGTCTCTCGAACCGTTTCATACTTTCGGAACCGACCGCACGTATTGCAAACGAAGTCCATCGGGGCAGGCACGTAGCACATCGCCCTAGGGTCGACGAGTTCGAATCGGCTTTGCGCAGGTGCATGAAACACGCCATCACGCAACAACGTGGCATCAAGGCACTGAACTGGCAACACGGGATGGTCTGGCGTCCCTCCTTGCATAGCCCGCGAGAACCAGCTCTGCCAAACTTCTCGTAGACGTAGATGAATCTGAATTCCCGTTTCGGGGGCGATGTCGGCACGGGTAGGATTTTGGCTCTGATCGGGAAGCGACATGCATGCGCCTAGACCGCCTTCAAACGTGAAGAGGGCGCCCGGCGCGTACACAGTCCCCAACTGGCCGCGAGACCGTGTCATCTTGGATGCCGATGGCTCCCGCGCTTCCTCGCCAGCGCGTCGGCTATATCTGTTGACCATGCTTAGTCTCCTTGATCGCTGCCTTCGGCAACGCCCCTACGGATAAGCCCCATGACGCGTCGAGCTGCGCGATCGTCCACTCGGCGTCCACCATCCAAATCGCGGTGACCAAAGGATATGTAGCCCGCCTCATCGACATCTCGCAGAGACGTCATTGGTCGCTTCATGACACTTGCCTGGGAGTTGAAAAAGTCCCAAAGGCCACGGCTCTCGCCGAGTAAGTCCCGCGCCCAACCGCTCAACATCGCCTCAACCCGTTCCCGGATTAGCTCTTGGTAGTGTTGCTTACCCCCCGGTGCGAAGTCGTCATTGTCCAGTCCGATTGCATGTTCGACGAACGAGCAAAGACCAACAATCAATGGGCCGCATGTCGTGCGGCCGTTGTATTGAGCAACGATGTTCGGAATCCATGAAAGGTCTCGCACACGATGCTTATCATTGGGACTGGCTGTGAGAACATCACGGATGTAGGTGATTCCCGCGAGATAAGCCTGAATGAAGCTCGGTAACACGCGCTCGACGGCGCGCCCAGCCCAACGATCGATCGCCGCTGGCGACACCATTCGCTCTAGGAAACGGTGGTAGCTATCGAAGACCTCAATGACATACCGATCCCGGCGGCGCTGAGGGGTCGGAATCAGTACAACGAAGCCAACATGCGTACGGCCGACGCGCGATGAAGCTTGAATGTACTCGGCGATGTCCGATGGAAGGCCAGCAAAGAACATGGAATTGAACTCTTCCACGTCCACGCCGTGCGATACCGCCGATGTAGCGATCACAGAACGGAGAGCTGTGTCGAGTTCATCCAGCGGCTTCCCGGGCTGCGGTCTGGATTGTGCCTCCTGCACTGTTTTCTGAATATCGCCTTGCGACACTGAACCGGTAATCAGCTCGGTTCTGAGATCCTTGATGACCAACTTCCGTTCAATATGCCTCTTCCGGGTCTCCTCGAACTCAGCCGCCATGATCTGGTCGCCACCCTTCTTATTGGTGACATATGTCAGCGCAATCCGATTGAGATCAATTAACGTGGCAAGTTCGGAAGCCGATGCTTTAGTGAGAGCTGATCGATAGTACGGCGCCAACTGGGATGCGGATATCGCATCGATCAACTGGGATCGCACAGCTTCGATTAACTCCGCGCCCCCTGAAGTCAACGACTGCAGGAACTCCGTTATCACCGTATGAAAATTCGAAAGAATAGAAACGGTCGTTGCGGTGTGCGCCCGACCATTCGTCATGAATCCTGTATAGACGCGGGCACACTTCGCCCGCACTTCGATATCCTCAATCTGTCGGCGCTCCGGCTCATCCGGCTCGGCCGGGTGTGCGTAGAAGGATTCGTAGAGCTCTTCACCCGGATAGGGAAATTGCATAGCTGGGACGGGGCGCTGGTAGAGATGCTCCAGTTGCCTATCCGGATCGGATACCGTCGCGGACGCGGCGATAACCTTCGCGCGTCGACGAACCCGGCCACCTGGCTCAAAGACAACAATCTCATGGAGAGGCTTGGCGATTTCCTCAAGAATCGTGTCCAGCGCGGACTCGAAAAGTCCAGCAAAGGTTCCAAGGGACTCATCGAGAAGGTGCGCCTCGTCCTGAATGATAAGGCTGGGAAATGGGTCGTAAAAAAGATGCCTGCCATTTGGGTAGGCCGGAAACACCCCCTCGTATCCGCTCGACTCGGGGCCGTTTTCGAACTCCCGTGGCTCGTTCGGAATGTAAAGGCGGTTCGTGACGGGGTTGAACCAAGGAGCTGCGCCGAACATTGCATAGATGCGACGCAGCGTGCGTGGAGACTGACCAATGAGGGCAAGCTTGTCCACCGTACCCAACAACACAGAAGGCGCGAGGTCGTAGATGTCCGTATCGCAAATGTAGAATGGAAGTGGAGCGTAGCCTCCACTATTGGCGTGACACCCTGCGTTCGAGCAAACGTGCGCTAACGTGCCACCGCGGCTTGCGAAAGTACGCAACACAGTCTCCGCACCGCAGAATGGGCAGCTTGGGAGCTTGTTCCATGCGGCCTTCTGTAATTCGTAGTTGACCTCGCGGTCCACCAACCTTCGTTCCGTTTCAATATCTGCGGCTTGGTCGTTGATATCGGGTATGTCCGAAACGCCGGGCGCCCTGTGATGGTTGGGCGAGCCGCCGCTGCCTACCCAGAAGCCAATGGAGAACGGATCTCCAGCGATACCGAGCCTTTTTCTGACCTGCTCAGCCTTGGCGAGAACCTTCGCGCATCGTTGCGCCTGTTGGATCGTCAACAGGCGCAACGGGTACCGAACCATGGCGGTGATGCCGATATGCTTACCTCGTAGTCGATCTAGGAACAGGGAGAAGACAAGTAGCCCAAAGAACGCCTCTGACTTACCACCGCCTGTCGCGAAGTAAAGGAGCGTGACCGTGTCATCCCTTGTCCGGTCGTACCTGTCCATGAATGACGGTATGCGACTTGCCATGGCCGGGATATTCGCGATCACGAAGGCGATCTGGAAAAGTCGCCAATCGCCGTTGTCATTCTTGAGACGATCCCTTAGGACATCCGCCATAGCTTCGTTCATTGCGAGCCACGCCTCGTAGACGGAGGCACGTTCATCAGACTGCTGTCCGCGCTGTCGACTCTGCATCCAGATCTCTGCCGAGTCCTGAAGAATTTTCAGCCCCGCTTTGACGGCACTGATTTCTCTCCGCCAGCCATCCTTGTCTCGGAAAAAACCTGCTCGCTCTCGCGCTATGCTGTCCTCATCTTCGCTCAAGCCAGCCTCGAGATCGACTCGTCGATCAAGCGATTCAAACCATTTATCGAGCTCCACCTTCAGCGGCAAGATGGCACTAAGTCCATCGCCTTGGCTTAACAGCCGAACCCGTGGATTGATGTCTTTATATGTCTTGGGTACGACGCGCGGCTGGGTATAACGCGGACACCACGTGGTCTGGAGCGTAAGTTGTGTAGAGCCTGCCTTTCGAGTGGCAATGACGCCCCCATTGAATCCAAGCGCTGGATACTCGAGGTATCGGTTGTATCTGTAAGACGCCTCGACACGACCAAGCTTAAGCGGAGCATGAAGGCGAACCGGCACACTAATTTCGAGGTGGATCTGGAAGACACTTTGATCAGTCAACTCGGCGCCACGCCTAACTTCAGTCGAGGCATTTTCCAAGCTCACATGCAGATTGGATCTCTGTGGATTCAGCCAGTCCCTAGACAACCGAACCTGCCACTGCAGTGAGATATCTGGTAACGCAAGCTCTAGCTGCGTGTTGGAACGAATGGTGTCAAGGAACTGCTGCCAGCCGCGATACTGCGAAGGAAGAACGTTTACGCTTCTCCGAAAACACCATGCCCTCCCAACATCGGACTCTGCCCATCGCTGCACAGCGATCCGAATTGCTTCGTTCAACTCTCGGGTTGCATGATCGACTCGCATCGAAAGCTCTATCGGCGAAAGCTTCGGGTCGATCACAAGGGTGGGAATCAGTTCGGGATCCAAAGGGATCCGCAGCCATTTGTGTGGCACATCCATTGGACGGAACAAACTGTCGTTCAATGGTGCAGCTGCACCGCCGTCGACGACAACACCTTCGGGGGCAGGTTCGGTGGAATCGTTGCCCTCTCCCGACTCCTCCACGGAAAAGAGTGTGGTGATGTTTGGCGGCAACCCTAGCTGGCGAAGCGTCTCTTCACGGACAGATGTGTCGATTTGTTTCCACTCAGGATGTCGAAAACGTTCTCGGAAGGGCTTACCAGCCGAGATGCTCTCCCAGCGGGCTTTCAACTCGACTTCCGTCTGATTTCGCAATGTCTGTCGAACCACGTCTTGCAGCCGAAACCTTGGAGCACAATCTGGCCGCTTGAGGTCATCGACACTGGGAAAGATCCGAACATAGACTTGAAAGCTAGGTTTGACTGAAATGACGCCCTCTTCCTGGTGGAATATTTGGAAGTCAACACCGTGGGCCGTGATCCTGATCGGCTGAGTAACCTCGTCACCTGGTCCCTGCAATGGGAGCGGCGGCAGTAAGAAGGCCGATGACAAGACCGCCCTGGGTCGAGCTCCGAACAGCGTCTCGCCGTCCAAGCCATGCCCGCTGATGCGCGAAAACACAACATTGAGCAAGGAGTCAACTACTGCCTCCTTGAGTGTCGTGCTGATACTTCCTGGATCGACTCGAATGGCACCGCTATCCATCTGATGGCCCCCCGTCAGCTTTTCTGATCGCCTCGACTACATGAACGCTCTCTTTAGCGCGCGCAAACAATGCCTGTACGACAGCCGGCTTCAATCGCTTGTGCACAATCGCAGACTCTGGATCTAGCAGCAGATCAGCATATGCGTCTGAAACGCGACGCCCGTCCGCACGGCGCACACCGCGCAATGGCTGTATAACCGCTCGCCAAAAGTACACGGCTTCAAAAGTTTCGAGCCCAATTGCTTCGGCAAAAGCCTTGAAGTGCGCCTCATGCCTCGGCGCGCCTGGTCTGGATTCGTCAAACGGACGGCCGCGAAACCTTTCAACGTCCATCCAACTTTTGACTCGCGCCTCTGCAGGTATCTGCGTATCCTGTGCGATAACTTCCTCGATCCTTGCCAAGACGTCGCGTGCCTTCTCGGAAAGAGTGGACCCAGGCACGCTCCTTACCATCTCTCCGACGCGGTCATGGTACTGACGCAATTCGCTCTCGAATCCACGGTCGTTGGAAATTGGGACCCCAGCTTCCTTGAGGGCCGCTTCCGTCATTTCGCGGAGCTCGACTGACATCACGAAGAGGCGATCGCCCTCCGTTAGCCCAGACACGCCGACCTGCCTAAAGCCGCGGCTTACCGTATGGGACAACGCAGGGTCGTATACGTAAACGGTAGACTGCGGGCTTCGACGAATCTGAACACCGTTGTCGAGGACAATCTCCCATGCGTTTTCGTCGTGATCATCACCGTTAGCTAGCAAAGTGGACAACCCTTGCTCGAAAGAAAATGTTGGTAACACGAAGTCTGTACGATTAAAGATCGATCGTTCGTCCAGATCTTGGAAGTCCGGGAGCTGTCCCTGAATCGCTTCGACGCGGCTTCGCAATGGCTCGAAACCTGGAATCGAATTAATCGATTTCAGGGTAGCCCTCAGGTAAGCTGCGTTGCGCCGCGTAAGCAAAACATAAGCGGGCGACGATACCCCATCCTCAACGAGGAGATAGCGCAGTGATTCCTCGTCAAGGCCGGCAAAGATGACTGTCTCGCCATTGTCGCGCCGAAAATCGCCTTCGAGATCGCGCGTTACTACAAAGCGGACGCAATCACGGAGGACTTCGAAACCTGCACCTTCGGGATAACCGTCGTAAGTTTCAAAATAACGCTCGGCTAAGCGCCTCGCAGTGGGTTTGGTGAAGGCAACACAGCATCGCTCGTTACCGCGTGTGTGTTCCTCGATCAACTCGGCAAGCTTGCGTGCCATGGGCGTTCCGTTTGCATAGTTTTCCCACAGCTCGTTCCCCCGATGGATTGCCTGCTTCAATAAGGCGCGCTTCTTGAATGCGGGGTGATGAAGTATCTGTTCTAGCTTTGACCGATATACCGGCCAAGCGAAGTTCCTCCGCACATCCTCGGGAACATTCGTGTCGTTCAACCACATCATTAGCACGCGAGTACTGGACGGAAGTGCCGCCAGCTTAGCCAGATACTTCGCTGATTCCTCCAGAGCATGCTCCCAATCCGGGTCTGACAGCTCTTCGCGCACATGATCCAGCATGGCAATCACTCGACCTGCTTCCGCATCCGTAATTGCGACCTGAATGTCCTTCTTGGAAGGCGTGCATGCCTCTGCATCCTCCATTGTCGTGAGGCCATTACCATTGCGTGCAGCCGTGCAGATGATGCCGCTGACCGCTGGCTCCGTGCCAAGAAGCCAGCGTGCGACCTCCCCCCTTTTGTTTGCGCTTTTCCTCAGTTCATTCGTCAGTTGAGTCCATACGTAAGGCTCATCGGCCACAAAGAGTACTGGCGGAGTACCCTCCGGGTAGGCACGCCGAAAGCATTCAAGAAACATGATTGCGTTCGACTTCCACGTTGGGTTGTCGCGACGCAACGCCCGTGTGAGATCGAGAACAAGCACGTCCGGTTTCACCGCATGTTCTAAGTCTCGCAGTGCGGTACGGACATCTGTACGGGATGCCCTCCAGCTGACCGCGAATATCGAGTCTGGAGAACTATTCAGGTTGCTGAGAGTACGAATTGCGTTTTCGTTTAACACCCGCCGATCCGCGTGGCTTCGTAGGTTAGCCTTGATGTAACGAAGCAAATCACCATCGCAAGAGTGCCAGCCTTCGAAATCCTTGTTAGCAAAGTAGTGCGGAAGCAATTCCGCCAAACTAGGGTGAATCCTGTCGGCAATCTCAGGCTTAAGGCCGTTCAAGGAAAACCAAAACGCGTCCTTCTCCCGAAGAGAATGCGTAACCTTTGGGTTGGGCTTGCTAGAATCCTCAAAGAGCGCCCGGGCCAACTCAAGGAGATCCGATCGATCCACATATGCGTGGTTCAAAGCGTTGAGGAAGTTCGACTTTGCTGGATAAAGCAGAGTCCGGACCCCAAATTTGTTGCCTTGATGCCATCGAGCGACGGATGCGACCGCATGCGCCAGTGCCAAAGCCCGCAGCGATCCCGGCCAAAGTAAAGCAACTCGTGGCTCTTGAGACTCCACAACCTGCAACAGCTCTGCGGCGAGTAATCCAATCGCCCGGTTTGCGTGAAGCTCGACATCCGTGTCATCGGCCCGCAGCCGAAGTCCTATCCCTACCGGACCGAGCTCCTCTCGGGACGGGAAACTATCCTCGGTCGTTTGATCCAGCGACCTCATGGGCTGCGAAGTTGCAGGCGACGCCGCCGGCCCTTTGCGTGCAAGGAGTTTGGCGATCAGCTCCCGCTTGCGATCCTGCGCCAACCGGATCTTGGACAAGTCACTTGACGTGTTCCCGCTCCGATGCTTCATCCTTCGCCCCATCCATAGGCTAAACGTACGGCACGATTCATGTCAGCACCCGCGGCAAGGAAGCGTACAACCTCCGCCGGATTTGGCAGCATGAGTTTATTGAGCTCAGAAACCCCAACGTTATTTGCGCTCGAAATGGATCTGAAAACTCGATCAACCGGTAGGGAATTCAAAATTCCGGCCATCGTTTCGACCGGAACCAATGAATCCTCCTTTTTCAACAGGGAGATCACATGATTCTCGCAAACGAATCCACCGTGTTTCCTAACCCAACTCTCTGGTACAGGCGCGGCAACGAGCCTGCTTCGTTGATCGCTCGAAGTCAGTCGTTGCAGTAGTACAGCGGCCTGGCGCACAACGCCCTGACCCTCAAGACTTCCGACTTCCACAAAAGCTTCGTTCTGTTTGTTCTTTAAGTCTCGTCCGTGCTTAAACTTTCCATTGGGTGCGACATCTGTTGCCCAGACCAAGGGAATGATCGTCTTAGCACCTGACTTCGTCTTCGGGTACTCCCTGAAGCGACGGCGCGTATCCCTGAAGGGAACTAGGTGCCCGACTTTTGCGACATAACCATAATCCGATAACGAGAACTGGGCCCTCTCGGCAAGCTTGAGCAACAACGCATCCGATTCCGTCCTTGGGATGGGCCATGGATCCCCATTGCTTGGCAGCCAGCAATGCCCCACGTCGCGGAACATCCCGTCGTCAGTCAGTACGCTCACTTTCGTATTTCGCTCCACCTCCTCGCAGACCTTCTGGGTCTTCAACACGCTGATCGTCGTTTCCTGCAGGACGTCGATGAACATTGATGTCCTGTTGCCGAGCATGTCGAACTGCATGATGCTCGCTTCGCCAACCAGGTGCTTTCGCAGCTTGGAGAACGACCGTCCTGAAAGGAAGCTTGTAGGGGTCAACAACCCAATAAGCCCCCCGGTCCGGCACAACCGAAGGGTCTGACGGATGAACAGGCCGTAGATGTTCGGCTGCCCTTCAATGACGTCGTCATATCTGCCCCGATAGCATTCGACCTCTTCCGATCGGAGCTTTCGATATGGCGGATTGCATATCACTACATCGTGCTTGCGCGCCGTGCTTCCCTCTGAGCCAAGTCCGTCGCCATTGGATAACTTGAAGTTAGGAACGTAACCAGACGCCTCTATCAGTGGATAGAGGGCCATTTGCAACAACGAGTTGGAGAGCTCGAGCAGTTCCTCATCCAGATCGTTTCCGCTCAGATTCCTCTCAATATGCTTAAGTTGCCCCTTAGGTGAGAGCTTGCTCTTGCCAAATTCATTCTTCATCCGCAACGCGAGCGGGACGAGAAAAGCTGATCCGCCACATGCCGGGTCATGCCACTGGTGTTCAATGATCGATGCCCCATAGCACTGAAGACTATCAATCACCCGCTCTGCCAGAAGCGGTGGAGTGAAGAACATCGCTCGCTCGGATCGTATGGAACGATCTACCAGTCTGGAATAGAGAGTTGCAAGCCAGTAGGCAGCCTCCTCAAACGGCTGCCGCTCCAGCCACCCCACGAACTCGTTGATGGATGGATCAGAGATGAGGCTAGACGATGCCCAAGGTGCACGCTCTGGCAGCAGATTTGGATACGAGTTCCTTTGCCAAAGATAAGTCAAAGTCCGAATCAGGCGACTTGGCGTCTGACCCTTCTTGATCAACGACTCTAGCGTATGCACCCGCCGGTAGAACTTGAGTCGGGCGATAGGGATTACCATCCTAAAGCCTCAACAGTGCTTTCCGAGCCGGAGGCTGGAGCGCGCGCGCGCTGTCAGCGTGTTTTCGAGCCAGATGACCCGAAGATCTGTAGCTGTCGACCTCGCCCCCTGAAGGACTCGCCGCGCTCCGCGCGGATGTCACCCAAACCCTTCCAGATCTCACAAGCGCAGCTCCTAGCTCCCCTATCCATGTGAATAAGTACCACATCCGGCAGCCCGTGTTGGATAGCACGACTCAAATGGTCCCGTCGTGGCAGAAAACCAGCAGTAGCAAGACAAGGTGCTACCGGGCACTTACTGGACACGCTAATGCTGTGCTGGCTACCTAAAGACACGCCGACTCCGTCATGAACCGGTACGCACCGTCCTCGCCGACATTACACCTGCCTCCATTCACCGGCAACACACAAGTGTATGAAATACAACAATAATATGGACTATAGTCCATAGTTGCGCGATCTTTTGCGTCGTACCAACCCGAGATCAACTCGATTCCCGTGCGCTCCCCTAGCCCAGTCGCTGCGTCGAGCAGGGGTTACCGCTCACGATTCCGACGACACGGAAAATCGCCATCAGCCGAGCCGGCATAGCAACGCTCTGCGTCGAAGGTTTCTCAACATTTTTTTTGTATCAAACTAAATCGCCGAACCCGAAGCTCGAATGGCGTTGTAGAAAAAGAAAAAGCCCTCGAAATGAGGGCTTTTCTGTTCTTTGTTCTACATTTCAGAAAGATGTGTCGACTAGAACGGAATGTCGTCGTCCTCGAAGCCGCCGTTGTTGGCGGGCGCCGACGGCGCCGGCGCACTGCCGCCGCGCGGCTGGCCGCCATAGCCGCCGCCGTAGTTGCCGCCGCCCTGCTGGCGCTGGCCGCCTTGCGGGCGCTCGCGCTGGAAGCCGCCGCCCGAGCCGCCGCCTTCGCCGCCGCCCAGCATCTGCATCTCGTTGGCGATGATGTCGGTGGAGTAGCGCTCGATGCCGTCCTTGTCGGTGTACTTGTCGGTGCGCAGCGAACCCTCGATGTAGACCTGCCGGCCTTTCTTCAGGTACTCGCCGGCGATCTCGGCCAGCTTGCCGAACAGCTTCACGCGGTGCCATTCGGTGCGCTCCTGGCGCTCGCCGCTCTGCTTGTCGGTCCACTGTTCCGAAGTGGCGATGCGCAGGCTGGTGATGGCGGTGCCGCTGCCGGTGTAGCGGGTTTCCGGATCGGCGCCTAGGTTGCCGACGATGATGACCTTGTTGATGCCGCGTGCCATGGATTCGCTTCCTGGGTGAGCCGGCCGCACCTGAAGTGATATTGCGGCCGGGGTTGAAGTGGCGGCCATCATACCCTGCAGGAGGCCGCGGGCGTCCACCGCGGACCGGCAGGCGCTGTAGTCCCGGGCGCACGCCGGGCATCGGCCGGCGCCGCGGCGCAGCTACGCGAAGCTGCCCGGCCCGGCGCGGGGCACGGACCGCCGCATCGCGGCCGGCGGCATCCGCTGCGGGGCCGCGGGCACGCCGGAACGGACAGGGCCGCCGGTCACCCGGCGGCCCTGTCGCTATGCCACGCCTTCCTCCGTACCCGCGGGGTACGGAGGGGGGGCGGGCGGTTTACCAGTCGTACTTCACGCTGAGTTCGGCGTAGCGGGGATCCTCGATGCCCCACGGTTCCTTGTACGTGGCATCCGCGCCGCCCGCGACATTCGTCGCACCGTAGAAATCACTGTAGGCAGTGATGTTCTGCTCGTTGAACACATTGTGGAGCTGCAGCTGGAAGGTCAGGTGCTTGCCGGCCCATGCCGGGATGTAGTTCACCGACAGGTTCAGCTGGTGCGTCCATGGCGTATGGCCCATCTCGCCCGGAGGCGCCGCGTGGCCACCGCACCAGTGGTAGGCCTCGCCGTAGCCGATCGGGTTGGTCTGCCCCGGGCCGAAGTAGCCTAGGCAAGTGATCGGCGCGCCCGACTGGATGATGTAGGTGCCGCTGACCAGCCACTCCGGCGTGATGGCATAGGTGCCGTAGGCCTTGAACGTGTGGCGATGCGAATTGGGCAGCTCGCCGTTGGCGTACTGCATCAGTTCGGGGTAATCCCACGCCTCGGTCAGGCCGCCCGAGTTGTAGCCGCCCGCCGCGCCCGACGACGAGCTGACCTGGTGGGTGGACGACTCGGTCGGTCCCTCCGTGGTGCCGTAGCTCTTGGAGAACACGTAGTCGATCTTGGCCATCCACTTGCCGTCCCACGGACGCTCCAGCGACTCCTCCAGGCTGTAGTACTTGCGGAAGGCCGCGGGGAAGCCGACGACCGTCCCGGCGGCGCTCTGGGCGGTATGCGGATTCCAGACGAAGGTGCCGTAGCTGCCGTCGGTCTTCTGGTAACGCATCATGTTGCTGCGTCCCGGATTGACCAGGTAGTCGTCGGTCCAGGTGGCCGGATCGGCATCGGGCGGCAGGAAGGTATAGCCGCTGGCGCACGCCGTGGGCTGCGTGGTGACGGCGTAGCCGGTGCCTGCCGAGGTGCAGAAGGCACTGGTGTCGTCCACGATGTCGTTCATCTTCGAATAGGTGGCCTGCGTGGTCCACACCAGCGACTGGCCGAAGGCATGCAGCGCCTTCTGGAAGCCCAGCACGTATTCGTCCTGGTACATCGGCTTCAGGTCGGCCGAGGAAGCGGTCCGCGGATCCTTGGGCTGGCCGTACTCGCCATCGGCGGAATACGGCGTGGCCGTGGTGGGTATCTGCGCGATGGTCTGCGGGATGCCTTCCGCATTGATCGAACCGTAGGTGTAGTACTCGTAGCTGTAGTTGTTGGCGCCCGCCATGCGCGTACCCATGCCCGACGGGATGGCGAGGTAGTAGCGGCCCGCATTGCCGTACAGCTTGGCGCTGCTGTCGCCGAAGATGTCCCAGCTGAAGCCGAGGCGCGGCGCCCACTGCGGCTTGGTCTGGCGGATGTAGGGGACCATCGCGCCGTTGTAGTTGGTGAACTGGTCGTTGCGCAGGCCGATGTTCAGCAGCAGGTTCGGCGTGACCTGCCAGTTGTCCTCGATGTACTGCGCCTTCTGCTGCACCACGAACGAGGAGGTACCGCCGTAAAACACCTTGGCGGCGTAGTAGCCGCTGGCGCCACCCGCGTAGTTGCGCGGGTTGTAGATGCACTGGCCGAGGTTGTTGCACTCCTGGTACTGCGCGCTGACCGGCGCAACCGGGCTATAGAAATTCCAGTAGTACCCGGGCCCCGGGGTGATCGTGCCGTCGTCGATATCCTCGCTGCGCTGGTTGTCGATGCCGAAGCGCAGGTCGTGGTCGCCCAGCTTCCAGTCCAGGTCCAGGCGGAAGTTGTTCGTCGTCGACTTGTGTCCCGGCGAACCCGCGCCGATGGCGTAGATGTTGTTGTTGACGTTGGTGTAACCCGGGACATTGGGGTTCACGTTCGCGATGCTGGCAAGGCCCGGCATGTCCGGATCGAAGCCCGCGTAAGGCACGAACTGGTCGAAGTACGTGCTCTTCATCTTGCCGGCCAGCACGCTCAGCGTGAGGTTGTCGGTGATGTACGAGGTGTACTTGAGGATGTTGACCTTGAACTTGTCCGAATTGATCGGATTGTTGACGGCGTTGAAGCCGCCGATGCTGCGCGAGGCGTAGTCGTAGTTGTACAGGTTGTCGAACTGGGTCTGGTTCTTGGTCTGGATGTTGGTGTATTCGAGGGTGTTGTTGTCGTTGATGTTCCAGTCCAGCTTGCCGTAGAACTTGGGCAGCGTGGAACCCGTCGAGCGGTAGAAGGCGCCCGTGTTGGGCAGATTCAGCCCGGTGACGCTCTCGCTGTGGTCGTGCTCGGACTCGGCCGTGATGTAGAAGAACAGCTTGTCCTTGATCAGCGGACCGGACAGGTAGGCGTCGTAGACCGTGGTCCAGTCGTTGTTCGCCTTCCTGTACTGGTAGAGATCCCCGTATTCCTTGTTCGCCGTGGTCGACAGCGCATTGCCGTAGTAGGTGTTGTCGTAATCACTCTGCGCCCAGCCCGGCATCATCGTGACGTAGACGCCGGCATGGAAGTCGTTGCCGCCGCGCTGGCCCACCTGGCTGATCACGCCGCCGGTGGAACGGCCGTATTCGGCGCCGTAGCCCGAGGTGATGGTCTGCTGCTCGGCGATGGCGAAATACGGCAGCGCGATGCCGCCGGTATTGCCCACCGGGTCGGTGGTGTTGAAGCCGTTGATGTAATAGGCGTTCTCCATCACCGAGTTGCCGCCGAAGGAA
The DNA here is from genome assembly GCA_001598015.1 of Dorcoceras hygrometricum. NCBI lineage: Eukaryota > Viridiplantae > Streptophyta > Magnoliopsida > Lamiales > Gesneriaceae > Dorcoceras > Dorcoceras hygrometricum. The sequence continues at coordinate 50,132 of KV020100.1, read as the reverse complement.
AGCAGCGGGGTGCCGGCCGGGCCGGTACCCAGCACGGCGTTGCCGCCGGAGACGCCGGGCGCCAGCAAGGCGATGGCCTCGGCGTCACGCGCGACCGGGAGCACCTTCAGGTCCTGCGAGGTGATCACCGAGGTCTGGCGGGTCGAGGACACGTCGATCGCCGGCACCGAGTTCGCCGTCACCGTCACGCTGGAAAGGTTCTGCACGTTCTGGCCGGCTTCGGCGGCAGTGAACGGCACCTGGGAACCACCGTTCACGCTCACCGACACGTGATCGCGCGAGGCGACCACGTTGCCGCCCTGCATCAGCGACACCGTGTAATCGCCCACCGGCAACTGGTTGGCGCCGAAGCGGCCCGTGCTGTCCACCGCCACTTCGCGGGTGAGGCCGGTCTGGTTGTTGACGATGCGCACCGTCTCGCCGGTCGATACGGGCGCGGTACCAAAGACCGAGCCAGTGGTGGCCTGTGCCAGCGCCTGGCCGGTGATGCCGGCACCCGCGGCGACGGCCAACGCCAGCGCCGTACGGCGCAGGCGCGTACCGCGCATTGATGAATTACGTAACTTTGCGATATTCATTAACGACTCCCCAGCATATGCCGTGAACAAAAGCCCCGGCCTATTGGCCGGCGGTCCAAAAGGATTATTCCCCGTGATTCGAAGAATCCCCCCAAACAGCGACAAACAAGCCTTGCGCCCGGGCAATCACCCGGCTGCGGCGCCCGCATGCCCAAACGCATTAATCAACTGGTTTTCTCCAGCAGGCGCACAGCGATACTGGCAAGCGTATCGCGCTCCATTGCCAGCTTTTTTACGTGGGCGCGCAATTGATCAATATCGTTGAGACGCGCCTTCCCACAGCGGAACCGGCGCACCCAGACCCGGACGACTTCGCTGCGCAAGCCCAGTTTCAAGGCTGCCTCATTCGTGGTAAGCCGGTGCTTGACCACCAGCCGAATGGCTTCGTCCTTCAGCTCATCCGGATAGAACCTCATACGCATCTTCCAGTCCCCGCTATTCCGTCAAGTGCGACTTTCATGGCACCGGCTCCTCAAACGCACCATCCAGTCACACTAAATAAACATTTAAGGCCTTTACAGAACCAATTGGCCAAGAAACGGCATGACCAATATGCCGGGGCGCGCCACTCCGCAGGCGCCGGACAAAGCCACACCGTGGCTTGTGGCACATGACGGGACATCCAAATGGCAGAAATAAAATGGATTTGAGCGCCCGCCACCCCGGAAGGTCGCCGTCATTTCAAATTCCCTCACCTCAAACGTCTTGCTTGGGCGAAGCAGTGCCGCGTGCATGACCAATTTCATGCAGATTTCCATAGCCAATCAGGAGGCGACATGTTTCTCGAACTCGATGGACATGGCCCGCAATACAGCCAGCTCACTCGCGCCATGAAGTCGGCCATCCTCGGCGGCCGGCTGGTCGCCGGCGCGCGTTTGCCCCCCACCCGCGCGCTGGCCGAGGAACTGGGTCTTTCCCGCATCACGGTGCTGACGGCCTACGAGCAGTTGCGCGCCGAGGGCTATATCGTCGGCCGTGTGGGCTCCGGCAGTTACGTGAGCAAATCCCACGCCGCCCCCATGCCGCCGCGGCGTACCGCCGCCAAGTCCATCGCCCCGCTTACGCGCTATGCCAGGCGCGCACGGCAACTGGCGGACTGGTCGATCGCGGCACAACATTGCGACCGGCGCCTGGACATGCAGTACGGGCGTCCGCAGGTCAACCCGACGCTGGGCGCGATCTGGGGGCGCGAACTCGCCTGGGCCGCCACGCGCACCAGGCTTGAATACGGCAACAACCAGGGCCTGCCCGCCCTGCGCGAACAGATCTGCGATTACGTGGCCCGGCGACGCGGCATCCGGGCTTCCCCCGATCAGGTGCTGATCGTCAGCGGCACCCAGCAGGCCATCACGCTGACATCGCGCGTGCTGCTGGACGAAGGCGATGAAGTGGCCATCGAGGAACCGCACTATTTCAGCGCCTGGCAACAGTTCGGCGCGCATGGGGCGTCGTTGCTGGCCATCCCCACGGATCACGAAGGCCTGGTCTGCAGCGCCCTGCCGAAGCAGGCACCCCGCCTGGTGATGGTCACCCCTTCCCATCAGTTCCCCGCCGGCCCGGCGCTTTCCCTGTCGCGGCGGCAGGAGCTGCTGCGCTATGCGCGGAGCAGGGACTGCTGGATCGTGGAGGACGACTACGACGGCGAACTGCGCTACGACTCGTCGCCGCTGCCTGCCCTGCGCTCGCTCGACGGCGACGACAGGGTGATCTACGTCGGCACCTTCTCCAAGGTGATGTTCGGCGCGCTGCGGCTCGGCTACATGGTGCTGCCGGAGGCGCTGTGCGACGACTTCATCAACGCCAAGTACCTGTGCGACCGGGGCAACCCGGCGATCGAGCAGGCGGCGCTCGCGCATTTCATGGAGGATGGCGGCTTCGAGCGCCACCTGCGCTACATGACCCGGGAGTTGAATGCGCGGCGGCGGGAGCTGATCGCCGGCCTGCAGCAATATGCCGGCGATCGCGTGCAGATCGCGGATGCGCACGCCGGCATGCATGTCACCGTCTGGCTGCCCGACTACGACCACGCGCAGGTCGACGCACTGATCGCCGACGCGCACGAACGCGGACTGGGCCTGTATTCCATCGCACCGCATTACCGGACGGCGCCGGCCGTGCCCGGCCTGATCCTCGGCTACTGCGGCCTGTCCAAGGCGCAATTGCACGAAGCCATGCAGCTGTTCGGCGAATGCCTGGACGCGGTCGACGCCGCGGCGCGGGAATCCCTGCCGACGCGACGCCAGCAGGTATGAGCCGCTGGCGCGCGGTCAAGCCAGGAAGCGGTAGCCCACGCCAGGCTCGGTCTTCAGCCAGCGCGGCTGGGCCGGGTCGTCGCCCAGTTTCTGGCGCAGCCTGCCGATCACGATGCGCAGGTACTGGCTGTCGCCCACGTGGCTGGGGCCCCATACCTCGCGCAGCAGCTGCGGCTGGGTGACCACGCGGCCGGCGTGGCGCAGCAACAGCGCCAGCACGGCGTACTCCTTGCGGGTCAACGCCAGTTCGGCGCCGTCCAGGCGCACTTCGCGGCGCAGCAGGTCCACGCTGAGCCGGCCGTCGTCCCAGCGCGGCGGCGCCTCGGGCTCGCCGGCCGGGCGCTGGCGCAGCAGCGCACGCAGCCGCGCCATCAGTTCCTGGATGCCGAAGGGCTTGGTCACGTAGTCGTTGGCGCCGGCGTCCAGCGCCCGCACTTTCTCGGTCTCGGCGTCGCGCACCGACAGCATCAGCACCGGCACCCGACTCCACTGGCGCAGCTCGGCCAGCACCTCGTGGCCATCGCGGTCGGGCAGGCCGAGGTCGAGGATCACCAGGTCCGGACTGCCGGTGGCGGCCTGCGCCAGTCCTTCGGCGGCGGTGGCCGCGAGCAGCACCTGGTAACCCTCGGCGCGCAGGCCGATGTCGAGGAAGCGGCGGATCTGCGCCTCGTCGTCGATCACCAGGATACGGGGCGCTGCGGCATTCATGCGATGGCGGCGGGCGTTTCGGGCAGCGGCAGGGTGATGCGGATGGTGGTACCGCCGCCTTCGCGCGGCAAGGCCTCCACGCTGCCGCCGTGCGCGCCGATCATGCCGCGGCAGATCGCCAGCCCCAGTCCGGTGCCCTGCGCGGCGCGATCGCCGCGCGACACCGAGTAGAACATGTCGAAGATGCGCGCGCGCTCCTGCTCGGGGATGCCGGGGCCGCGGTCGGCCACTTCCAGCAGCAGGCGGCCGCCCTCGATGCGGCCGGCGACCGTCACCGGCTGCTCCGGCGGCGAGAAGCGCGCGGCGTTCTCCAGGATGTTGAACAGCGCCTGCTCGATCAGCGCGGGGTGCACGTAGAGCAGCACCGTGTCCGGCGGCAACGCGGTATCCACCCGCACCGCCGGGAACAGCTTGCGCAGGCGGGTCGCCGCGGCGGCCACGATCTCGGTCGCGTCCACCCAATCGCGGTTGAGCTTGAGCGTGCCGTGGCCGAGCCGGGTCATGTCCAGCAGGTTCTGGATGTAGCGGTCCAGCCGCTGGCCCTCGCCCAGGATCGCTTCCAGCAGCTCGCGGCGCTCGGCCGGCGGCAGTTTGTCCTCGTAGTCGACCAGGGTGCCGGCGGCGCCGATCATCGAGGACAGCGGCGAGCGCAGGTCGTGCGACACCGAGGAGAGCAGCGCGCTGCGCAGGCGCTCGGTCTCGCCCTGCACGCGCGCGCCTTCCAGTTCCTCGGCCAGCCGGGCGCGGGCCAGCGCCTGGCCGATGTCCTGCACCATCGCCAGCGCCAGGCTGCGGCGATCCGGGTCGGGCTCGCCCGCAGCGGGCGGCAAGCGCAGCGCGGCCACGCCCAGCGGCTGTTCCTCGCTGCCCAGCGGCAGCAGCCAGCAGGGCGCGGCGTTCAGGGTGTCGGTGTAGCGGCCGGCCGGCGCGGCATGGCGCTCACACCAGTCGGCGGCGGCCAGGTCCTGCGGCTGCAGCTGCAGGTCGCGCGGCTCCGCCGCCATCGGCAGCAAGGCGCCGCCGGCATCGCGCGCCAGCAGCGCGGCTTCGCAGGGCAGCGCCTGCGCCAGCGCGGCGGCGCCCACCGCGCGGATGCCGGCGGCATCGGTGCTCGCGGCCAGCCGCTGGCCCAGCAGCAGCAAGGCGCGCGCCTGCACGTGCGCGGCGCGCAATGACTCCACCTGCTGCGCCAGCCGCGTGGCCAGCCGGCTGCACACCAGTGCGGCGAGCAGGAACAGGCATACCGCCAGCACGTCGTCGGGGCTGGAAATCTCCAGCGAATAGACCGGCGGGGCGAAGAAGAAGTTGTAGCAGACGAAACACAGGATGGCCGTGTAGACGGCCACCGCCATGCGCGTGCGCACCGCCACTACCAGCACCGCGGTGAGGAAAACCAGCGACAGGTTGGCCACCGACAGGTAGCGCTCGCCGGCGAAAGCCAGCACCAGCGCAGCCAGCGCGGCCAGCGTGCCGTAGGCGTATTCGCCGCGCCGGCCGAAGCCACCCGGCGGCGCCAGCCGCAGGCGCCGGCGCGCGGCCGCCCGCTCGGCCGGCGTGGCGACGATGGCGAGTTCCAGGTGCGCGCCGCGGCGCAGCAGCTGCTGGGTCAGCGAACGTCCCACCATGCGCGCGAACAGGCGCTCGCGGGTGCGGCCGAGGATGATCTGGCCGGCGCCCTCGCGGTCGGCGTATGCCAGCAGTTCGTCGGCGATGCTGTGGCCGCGCAGCACCACCGTGTCGCCGCCCAGCCGCCGCGCCAGCCGCAACGCGCTTTCCAGCCGCTCGCGCCGCGCGGCGTCCGGCCGCCTCCCGGTGTCGACGAACACCACGCTCCAGGGCGCGCCGCGCCGTTCGGCGATGCGCCGCGCCACGCGCACCAGGTATTCGCTCTGCGCATGGCCGTCGATCGCCGCCAGCACGCGGCGGCGCACCGGCATCGCCGCGCCGCGCGCCAGCATGCTGCCGCGCAGGTCGCTCTCGACGTGGCCGGCCACGGTGTCCACCGACAGCTCGCGCAGCGCGGCGAGGTTGGTGGGCGAGAAGAACGCGTCCAGCGCCGCCGCCGCGGTCTCCGGCACGTACACCTTGCCCTGCCTGAGCCGCTGGATCAGTTCGCGCGGCGGCAGGTCCACCAGCACGATGTCGCGCGCGCGGTCGAGGAAGGCGTCGGGCACGCGCTCGCGCACGGTCACGCCGGTGATGCGTTGCACCTGGTCGTTGAGGCTTTCCAGGTGCTGCACGTTGAGCGCGGTATACACCTCGACGCCGGCGTCGAGCAGCTCGGCGATGTCCTGCCAGCGTCGCTCGTGGCGGCCGCCGGGGAGATTGGTGTGCGCCAGCTCGTCCACCAGCAGCACCGCCGGCTTGCGCGCCAGCGCGGCGTCGAGGTCGAATTCCTCGAACCCGCGGCCGCGGTAGTCCACATGCCGCCGCGGCAACACCTCCAGCCCGTCCAGCAGCGCCGCCGTCTCCACGCGGCCATGCGTTTCCACCAGCCCGACCACCACGTCCACGCCCTGCTTCTTCAGCTCGCGTGCGGCGGAAAGCATGGCGTAGGTCTTGCCCACGCCAGGCGCCGCGCCGAGGAAGATCTTCAGCCGCCGCTGCCGGTCGCCGTCGACGGCATCGAGCAAGGCATTGGCACGGGCATCGCGCACGGCATCGGTCATGCGCCTACGTTAGCTCCAACCCGGCGCGCCGGCAGCGCATCCAGCGCCAGGTTGAGCTGCAGCACGTTCACCCGCGGCTCGCCCAGCACGCCGAACTGGCGGCCGTGCGTGCAGCGCGCCACCAGCGCCTGCACTTCGGAGACCGGCAGCCCCCGTGTGCGGGCCACCCGCGCCAGCTGGTACCGCGCCGCCGCCGGGCTGATCTCCGGGTCGAGGCCGCTGCCGGAGGCGGTGACCAGGTCCACCGGGATCGGCGCATGGTTGCCGGGATCGGCCGCCCGCAGCGCGGCGACGCGCTGTTTCACCGCAGCGGTCAGCGCCGGGTTGGTCGGCCCGAGGTTGGAGCCGCCGGAAGCGGTGCCGTTGTAGGCCTGCGGCGCGGTGGCCGACGGCCGTCCCCAGAAGTACTTCGGGTCGGTGAAGTCCTGTCCGATCAGGCTGGAGCCGATCGGCCTGCCGTCGCGTTCCAGCAGGCTGCCGTTCGCCTGGCGGGGGAACATCGCCTGGGCCAGCCCGGTGACCGCGAGCGGATAGACGAGGCCGGTCAACACGGTCAACAGGATCAACAGGCTCAATGCGGGACGGATAAATGGGAGTGTGCGCATGATGGTGGCCAGGTTTTTTGAGAAGTGCGGCCACGGATGGCCGCTTTTTGATACTCGCGAGCATGGATCGATCGCAAAAGCAAAAATCTAGAAACTCCCTTGCAGCATCACCAGGCCGCGCGTGCCGCCTACGTCAAGCGTGTCGGCGGGGTCCTGGAAGCTGGCGGTGCGGCGGTAGAAGCGGTCGTTGCTGGCGTGGCTGAGCACGCCGAGCACCATCCAGTGCGCGTTGATCGCGTACTTGGCGCCCACGCCGATATCGGCGTAGCTGGGGTCGCGTGCGCCGTCGGCGTTCGGTTCCGCCAGCCCGGTGCTGTAGAAGGTGTAGCCCAGGTGCAGGGTCAGGCTCCACTTCGAATCCAGCGGGTAGGCTCCTTCCAGCATCAGGTAACGGGTGCCTTTGGAATGGCCGCGATAGCCCTGCTCGCGGTCCGCTCCGAAATAGTCGGTGAGCGCGTAGCTGTATTTCAGCGTCCACAGTTTCCAGCCCAGCGCCACGTTCGCTTCGCCGGTATCGAGCGAGCGCGCCGGCAGGCCGGCGTGGTCGAGATTGGCGCCTGGATAGAAATAGCCGTACAAACCGGCGCGCCACGACCAGTCGGCGTCAATCGGACGGCCGTAGCTGGCGTAGATGTCCCACTCCACCGAACCGCCGGGATAGCTGTGATCACTGACGCTGGACATCCAGGTGCCCGCGGCAAAGCCGCTGGCGGTGGCGAGATCGGCACCGCCCTGCACCGCTGGCTTGCCCCAGCTCTGGGTGAGGCCGCGGAAGATGTAGTCGGAGGTCAATTCCACGTTGCCGGTGACCGTGGTTGCCGGTGCGTCGTCCGCGCGTGCCGGGGTCGCACCGAATATCGCGGCCAGGCCAAGCGTTGCAACAAAATAGTGCATTCGCATGTTGAGCATGCTGCCCTCTGGTGAGCTCGTGATAGTCAGATGCCGGCGTAGCCGCCGAGAACATAAGCTTCGGCGCCCGATGGCTCATCCGACGATGCACGGGGCATGCCAGCACACGCCGGCGCCACGGCGATCACCACGTCGTATTCGGTGTCGTTGGTCGACACGCGCAGCTCCATGTCAGGGTGCGCGTCGTCAGGCAGCGAAAGCGAGAGCTTGAGCATTTGCATGTTGGAAACTCCTCTGGAGCCTGTTTCATGTCTCCGCATGGCCCGCGCCGGGAGCTGTTTGCGCGCAGGCCAAGGAAGAACGAAGGAGTGGACGTCCGTCCACGACTGAGTGATGACGCCGGCATGCGGGCAAACAGACCCGGCCCTCCGGGTTGTCTTGCCGTAGCCGCCATGCGGCAGCGCGGGGCTTGACCTGCCAGCCAGGCAGGCGCTGCGCCACGCGCCACCACCTGACGGCCACGGCAAGACAACGCGGGCTATGTGGAGACATGAAACAGGCTCCTAAGCCAGTCCGCACAGGACCAGCAGCATGTCGATCAGCTTGATGCCGACGAACGGCACGATGACGCCGCCCAGCCCGTACACCAGCAGGTTGCGCCGCAGCAGCGCGCCGGCGCCCAGCGCGCGGTATTTCACGCCCTTCAGCGCCAGCGGGATCAGGAAGATGATGATCAGCGCGTTGAAGATCACCGCCGACAGGATCGCGCTCCGCGGTGTGGCCAGGTGCATCACGTTGAGTGCGTTTAGCGCCGGGTAGGTGGTGGCGAACGCGGCCGGGATGATCGCGAAGTACTTGGCGATGTCGTTGGCGATCGAGAAGGTGGTCAGCGATCCGCGGGTGATCAGCATCTGCTTGCCGATCTCCACCACCTCGATCAGCTTGGTCGGATTCGAATCCAGGTCGACCATGTTGCCGGCTTCCTTGGCCGCCTGGGTGCCGGTGTTCATCGCCACCGCCACGTCGGCCTGCGCCAGCGCCGGCGCGTCGTTGGTGCCGTCGCCGCACATCGCCACCAGCCGGTTCTCGGCCTGGATGCTGCGGATCAGCCTGAGCTTGGCTTCCGGCGTGGCCTCGGCGAGGAAGTCGTCGACGCCGGCCTCCGCCGCGATCGCCGCGGCGGTGAGCGGGTTGTCGCCGGTGATCATCACCGTCTTGATGCCCATCCGGCGCATCTCGGCGAAGCGCTCCTTGATGCCGCCCTTGACGATGTCCTTCAGCTCGATCACGCCCAGCGCGCCGGAGCCTTCGGCCACGATCAGCGGCGTGGCGCCGCGACGCGCGATCTCCTCGGCCATCTGCTTCACGCGCGCCGGCAGGTGGCTGCCGATCGACTCCAGGTATTTCTCCACCGCGTCGAGCGCGCCCTTGCGGATGGCGCGGCCGTCCACGTCCACGCCGCTCATGCGGGTCTGCGCGGTGAACGGCACGAACGCCGCGTGGCCTTCCTCCAGTTGGCGCTCGCGCAGGCCGAAACGCTGCTTGGCCAGCACCACCACGCTGCGGCCCTCGGGCGTCTCGTCGGCCAGCGAGGCGAGCTGGGCGGCGTCGGCGAGCGCTTTTTCCTCGACGCCCGGCGCCGGATGGAAGGCCACTGCCTGGCGGTTGCCCAGGGTGATCGTGCCGGTCTTGTCGAGCAGCAGCACGTCGACGTCGCCCGCCGCCTCCACCGCGCGGCCGGAGGTGGCGATCACGTTGGCGCGGATCATCCGGTCCATGCCGGCGATGCCGATCGCCGACAGCAGCGCGCCGATGGTGGTGGGGATCAGACAGACCAGCAGGGCTACCAGCACGGTCAGCGTGATCGGATGGCCGGCGCCGGCGGCCTGCACGCTGTAGATCGAATACGGCAGCAGGGTGGCGCAGGCGAGCAGGAAGATCAGGGTGAACTTCGCCAGCAGGATGGTCAGCGCGATCTCGTTCGGCGTCTTGCGCCGCGCGGCGCCTTCCACCATCGCGATCATGCGGTCGAGGAAGCTGCTGCCCGGATCGCTGGTGATGCGCAGCACCAACCAGTCGGACAGCACCTTGGTGCCGCCGGTGACTGCGCTGCGGTCGCCGCCGGACTCGCGGATCACTGGCGCGGACTCGCCGGTGATCGCGCTCTCGTCCACGCTGGCCGCGCCGACCACCACCTCGCCGTCGCCGGGGATCTGCTCGCCCGCCTCGACCAGCACATGGTGGCCGCTGCGCAGTTCGCTGGACGGCACGAAGGTGATCGTCGCTCCGCGGTCGGGGCCAGCCAGCTTCTTCGCGATCACGTCCTTGCGCGAGCTGCGCAGCGCGGCGGCCTGCGCCTTGCCGCGCCCTTCCGCCAGCGCCTCGGCGAAGTTGGCGAACAGCAGGGTGAACCACAGCCACGCGCTGACCCAGAATATGAAAGCGGTGGGCGCTTCGCCGTGGCCGGCGAGCGCCTGCATCCACAGCAGCGTGGTCAGCACGCTGCACACGAACACCACGAACATCACCGGGTTCTTGAACTGCAGCCGCGGCGACAATTTGCGGAACGAATCGGCCATCGCCGTGAGAATCAGCTCGCGGTCGAAGCCGCGGACTGCATGGGTAGTCGTGCTCATGGATCAGTGCCCCGTGGCGGACATCAGGAATTCGGCGATCGGGCCAAGCGCCAGCGCCGGGAGGAAGGTCAGCGCGCCCACCACGATCACCACGCAGGCCAGCAGCGCGACGAACAGCGGCGTATGCGTGGGCAGCGTGCCGGCGGATTCCGGCACGTGCCGCTTGGCGGCCAGCGCCCCGGCCATCGCCAGCATCGCGATAGCCAGCGGGAAGCGCGCCAGGAACATGCACACGCCCAGCAGCACGTTCCAGAACGGCGTGTTCGCGGAAAGGCCGCCGAACGCGCTGCCGTTGTTGTTCGAGGCCGAGCTGACCGCGTAGAGGATCTCGCTGAAGCCATGCGCACCGGGATTGGCGACGCCCGCCACGCCCGCCGGCAGCAGCACCGCGACCGCCGTGCAGATCACCACCAGCGCGCACGGCAGCAACACCGCGAGGCTGGCCATCTTCATCTCGTAGGCCTCGATCTTCTTGCCCAGGTATTCCGGCGTGCGTCCCACCATCAGCCCGGCGATAAACACCGCCACCACGGCGAAGGCCAGCATGCCGTACAGGCCCGAGCCGACGCCGCCGAAGATCACCTCGCCCAGCTGCATCAACCACATCGGGACCAGGCCGCCCAGCGGCGTGAGCGAATCATGCATCGCGTTCACCGCGCCGCAGGAGGCGGCCGTGGTGATCGCGGCGAACAGGCCGCTGGCGGCGATGCCGAAGCGGGTCTCCTTGCCTTCCATATTGCCGCCGGCCTGCAGCGCGGAGGCATGCTGGTCCACCACGTGCTGGGCCACCAGGCCGTGCAGCGCCGGGTCGCCGGCCTGCTCGGCGGCGACCAGGCCCACCGTCAGCGGGACGAAGATCACCAGCATCGCGGCGAGGATCGCCCAGCCCTGGCGCCGGTCGCCGACCATCCGGCCGAACATCACGCACAGACCGCCGGGGATCAGGAAGATCGCCAGCATCTCGATGAAGTTCGAGAACGGCGTGGGGTTTTCGTACGGATGTGCCGAGTTCGCATTGAAGAAGCCGCCGCCGTTGGTGCCCAGCATCTTGATCGCCACCTGCGAGGCCGCCGGTCCCATCGGCAGGGTCTGCGTGGTGAGCTGGGCCGGCCTGGTCTCGGGATTGCCGGAAGCGTCTTTGACCGGATTGCCGGCCGCATCGGTCACCGGCTGGGCGTACGTGCTGGTCTGCACCACCGGCACGTCGACGTAGGGCTTGAAGTTCTGCACCACGCCCTGCGAGGCCAGCAGCAGCGCGATCACCAGCGAGATCGGCAGCAGCACGTACAGCGTGGCGCGGGTCAGGTCGACCCAGAAATTGCCGATCGCCCCGACGCCGCGCCGCACGAAGCCGCGCACCACCGCCACCAGCACCGCGATGCCGGTCGCCGCCGAGAGGAAGTTCTGCACCGCCAGCCCCAGCATCTGGGTCAGGTAGCTCATCGTGGATTCGCCGCTGTAGCCCTGCCAGTTGGTGTTGGTGGCGAAACTTATGGCCGTGTTCATCGCCGAATCCGGCGACACGTTGCCGAAATGCTGCGGATTCAGCGGCAGCCACAGCTGCACCCGCTGCAGCAGGTACACGAACAGCAGGCCGAGCACGTTGAACAGCAACATGGCCAGCGCGTAGCGCTGCCAGCCCATGTCCTCGTCGCTGCGGATGCCGCCGAGGCGGTACAGCAGGCGTTCGATGCCGCCGCCGGCGCGCGTCACGCGGTTCGGCGCGTCGGCGAACACCAGCGTCATGTAGCTGCCCAGCGGCCTGAGCAGCAGCAACAGGACGGCCAGGAACACGCCGATCTGGATGAAATCGTTGGCGGTCATTCAAACCACTCCGGCTTGAGCAGGGCCACGCACAGGTAGGCGATCAGCAGCACCGCGATGACCGCGGCGATGGCGTAGGCGATATGCATGCAGACACTCCCGCGATGCGATGCGAGTGAGATGGGGAACGGCGGGTGCGGACTACCGGCGCGGCCCCAGCCGGTCGCAGACCAGCAGGAAGCCGAGCACCGCCGCGCTCAGCACGAACAGGAACAGCAGGTAGAGGAAATCCATCGGCGTCGACTCATGGAAACGACGCCGCGCACTCTAGGCAGTGCCGCATATGAAAGGGGTAGCGATCCGCGGCCGACGCGTATAGAACGCGTAAATTTTTCCGCCAGCGGGAATCCCGCGCTCAGAGCCTGTTCTAAAGTCTCCCCGTGGCCTGCGCCGGGAGCTGTTTGCCCGCAGGCCAAGGAAGAATGAAGGCACGCGGGGAGAGTCCATGGATGGACTCGGCTCTGAGGAGCGAGGAGTGGACGTCCGTCCACGACTGAGGGATGACGCTGGCCTGCGGGCAAACAGACCCAGCCCTTTGGGTTGCCTTGCCATGGCCGCCATGCGTCAGCGGACCTGCCAGCCAGTCTTCCCGGCGCCACGCAGCACACCCAGCGGGCCTTCTGGACATCATGCCGACTGCGCGGAATGGGTCAGAGCATCCCCGGGTACCAGGCCAGGTCGGCAAGCAGGCTGCCGGCCAGCGCCGCCGCCACGATGCCGGCCAGCGGCAGGCGGTCGCCCGCCGCTGGCGCGCCGGCCACGACCAGGGTGGGCACTGCCGGCACCGGTATGCCCGCCTGCGCCGCCAGCACATTCAAGAACACCAGCAGCAGGCCGTAATGGGTAAACAAGGCAATGATCTGGTGAACCATCGTGGCGGCATCCCGCGGCAAGCCCGGGCGGTCGTTCCATCGTTGGGCCGCCCATCACAACCTGCAATCGCCCTCCGGATGCTGGTTCGCGGCGGGCTGCCCCTATAATCGACGAATCTGCCGACAGTCCGCCCATGAACTCGATCCCCGCCGACGCCAACCGCCCCGCCGACTTCGCCGCCGTGCGCGCGCTCGCCGACGCCGACATGCGGCGCATCGACCAGCTGATCCGCACGCGGCTGGCTTCCGACGTGGTGCTGATCAACCAGATCGCCGACCACATCATCGCCGGCGGCGGCAAGCGGCTGCGCCCGATGCTGCATGCGCTGGCCGCCCGCGCGGCGGGTTACCGCGGCGAGCAGCACGTCAAGCTGGCTGCGGTGATCGAGTTCATCCACACCTCCACCCTGCTGCACGACGACGTGGTGGACGAGTCCGGCCTGCGCCGCGGCCGGCAGACCGCCAACGCGCTGTGGGGCAACGCCGCCAGCGTGCTGGTAGGCGACTTCCTCTACTCGCGCTCGTTCCAGCTGATGGTGGAACTGGACGACATGCGCGTGATGCGCATCCTCGCCGACACCACCAACACCATCGCCGAGGGCGAGGTGCTGCAGTTGCTCAACATCGGCAACGCCGACGTGGACGAGGCCGCCTACCTCGCGGTGATCGAGCGCAAGACCGCGGTGCTGTTCGCCGCCGCCACCGAGCTCGGCGGCCTGCTCGGCGCCCTGCCAGCGGATCAAGTTTCCGCACTGCGCCGCTACGGCATGGAACTGGGCTACGCCTTCCAGATCGCCGACGACCTGCTGGACTACACCAGCGACGCCGGCACCCTGGGCAAGAACATCGGCGACGACCTCGCCGAGGGCAAGCCCACCCTGCCGCTGATCTACGCGCTGCAGAAGGCCGCACCGGAACAGGCCGCTTCGCTGCGCCACGCCATCGAGCACGGCGGGCTGGATTCGCTGGACCGCATCATCGCCGCGATCCGCGACTCGGGCGCGCTGGAGCGCACCCGCGAGCGCGCCGTGGCGCACGCCACCGCCGCGCACGAAGCGCTCGCCGCACTGCCCGCGTCGCCGTACCGCGACGCGCTGGCCACGCTGGCTGACTATTCGGTGCAGCGCACCTTCTGAGAGCCTGTTCAAAGTCTCCCCGTGGCCCGCGCCGGGAGCTGTTTGCCCGCAGGCCAAGGAAGAGTGACGGCACGCGGGGAGAGTCCATGGATGGACTCGGCTCTGAGGAGCGAGGAGTGGACGTCGGTCCACGACGGAGGGATGACGCCGGCATGCGGGCAAGCAGACCCGGCCCTTCGGGTTGCCTTGCCATGGCCGCCATGCGGCAGCGCGCGGCTTGACCTGCCAGCCAGGCGCTGCGCCACGCACTGCCGCCTGGCGGCCATGGCAAGGCAACGCGGGCTACGGGGAGACTTTGAACAGGCTCTGAAGCGCGGCGTGCTTGTCGGCGATCCGTCGCCACGGCACCATGCCGTGGCCATCCCCGCGACGCGCAACCGATGAATCCACACGCCCATGCCCTGCCCCCCGATGCCGGCGCGCCGGAGGAAACCCTGTACCAGGGCCGCTGGCTGAGCCTGCGCAGGCGCGGGCGCTGGGAGTATGCCGAACGCAACAACCCCGGCGGCGCAGTCATCGTGATCGCGGTGACGCCGGACGACCGCGTGCTGTTCGTGGAGCAATACCGCGTGGCGATCCAGGCGCGCACCATCGAGATGCCTGCCGGCCTGGTTGGCGATCTCGCGGGACAGGAAAACGAAGGCACGCTGCTGGCCGCGCGGCGCGAGCTGGAAGAGGAAACCGGCTGGCGCTGCGGGCGCGTGGCCTTCCTGCACCAGGGGCCATCCTCGGCCGGCATGAGCACCGAGATGATCGCCTACGTGCGCGCATTCGACCTGGCGAAGGTGGGCGCCGGCGGCGGCGACGCCAGCGAGAACATCGTGGTGCACGAGGTCCCGTGGAGCGGGGCCGGGGCCTGGCTGTTCGCGCGGGCGGCGGAAGGATATTCGATCGACCCGAAGTTGTTTGCGGGCTTGTGGCTGCTGGAGCACGGCTGCGCCGGCTGATCCGCCGCCATGCGGCCACGCCCCTGCCCGCTGCGCCGCCTGCGGGCAGGCCTGCAACCTGCGCAAGCAATAACGCCGCCCACGCATGACTTCCGGCGATGTCACCCCGCCCCGCAAAGTGGCATGGTGCGAGGCTGAACTACCCCAGAGGAACCACCCATGCGCCCCACCCTGCTCGCGCTCTGCCTGGCCCTCGGCCTGGGCGGCACGGCCCTCGTCCATGCCGACGCCGCGCCGCCTTCGCAACCGCCGCTCACCGCGCTGACCAAGGATTCCGGCACGCCGGAACCGGCCGAACAGAAACGCGTGCATTTCGACCATGCCGAGCTGCACATCACCGTCAAGCCCGCCACGCAGAGCATAGCCGCCAGCGCCACGCTGACCTTCAGCGCGCTGGCGCCCACCGACGTGCTGCTGGTGGACCTGGACCGCAACCTGCCGGTGAGCGCGATCAGCGTGGACGGCAAGGCGCTCCCCGCCAGCGCGTGGAGCAACCCCGAGGGCCGGCTGCGCATCCAGCTGCCGCATGCCGTGGCCAAGGGCGGCAAGGTCAGCGCCACCATCGCCTACGGCGGCAAGCCGCACGTGGCGAAGAACGCGCCGTGGGACGGCGGCTTCGTGTGGAGCCACACCAAGGACGGCCAGCCCTGGATAGGCAGCGCGGTGGAGGGCGAGGGCTGCGACCTGTTCTGGCCTTGCGTCGACCAGCCCGACGGCAAGCCCGACCTGGTGGACCTCTACGTCACCGTGCCCAAGCCGCTGGTGGCGCCGGGCAACGGCGTGCTGGTCGGCGTGACCGAGCAAGACGGCACGCGCACCTACCACTGGCGCGCCAAGCATCCCACCACCTACGCCGTCTCGATCAACGTGGGGCCGTACCAGGAGCTGAAGGGCGAGTACCACAGCCGCTACGGCAACACGATCCCGCTCTACTACTGGTACCTGCCCGGCGAAGAAACGCAGGCCAAGGCGCTGTTCGCCCAGTTCCCGCGCATGCTGGATTTCTTCGAGGCAAAGATCGGCCCCTACCCCTGGGGCGACGAGAAGATGGGCGTGGTGGAAACGCCCTACGAGGGCATGGAGCACCAGACCATCAATGCCTACGGCAACCACTACGCGCAGGACGGCTACGGCTTCGACTGGCTGCTGCAGCACGAGTTCTCGCACGAGTGGTTCGGCAACCAGATGACCAACGCCAACTGGGACGACATGTGGCTGCACGAGGGTTTCGCCAACCTGATGCAGCCGCTGTACGCGCAGTACCTGGACGGCGACATGGCCTACTACAACTGGCTGCGCCGCTTCCGGATACAGCTCGAGAATCGCTTCCCGGTGGTGTCGGGGCAGCCGCGCACCGAAGAGGAGGTCTACGACGCCAACCGCGGCGGCCCCGGCCAGGACATCTACAACAAGGGCGCGCTGATGCTGCACACGCTGCAGCACCTGATCGGCGACAAGGCCTTCTACGACAGCGCCCGCGAGCTGGTGTACGGCCGACCCGATCCGAAGCCCGGCAACTTCCAGCCGCAATACCGCACCACCGCCGACTACATGCGCATCGTGAACCAGGTCACCGGCAAGAATTACGACTGGTTCTTCAAGGTCTACCTGTACCAGGCCGCGTTGCCCAAGCTGGACGTGCAGCACCACGGCGACACGCTGGACCTGCGCTGGCAGGCGCCCGGCAACCTGCCGTTCCCGATGCCGGTGGAGGTGCAGGTGGACGACAGCGTGCACACCGTACCGATGACCGGCGGCCGCGGCAGTCTCGCGGTGCCGGCCGGCGCGCTGGTGACGATTGACCCGCACTCGGTACTGCTGCGCGACGAGCCGCGGATCACCGAGTTCCGGCAGTGGATGCGGCAACGGTTCGAAAAGCGCAAGGCCGCGAAGTCGTAGCCAGTCGGCGTTTGCAGGAACGCGCCCCGCGCGCGAAGGTTCCGGCGCCCGATCGAAGCCGGGGCCATCGCGCACGGAGTGCGCTCCTGCGGAAAACCCCGTGGGCGGTTCGACATCGCGCCGGCGCCGGCCTTAAGAGCCTGTCGACGATCTCCGCATGGCCCGCGTTGCCTTGCCGCGGCGGCCATGGACGGCAGCCGCGAAAGCGGCCAATCCGCGCCAGATGGGAAACTGCCGGCCATGTCGGCAAGGGACCGCCGGCCGCCGGCACACCACACGGGCACCGCCAGGTCCGGATGGCAGATGCACCGGGCCCAGCCGACCGCCGCAGCGTCAAGCCGCTGCTCTCGCCAAGGCGCGCAGGCCAGTTCCGCGCCGCCCAGAAACGACAAGGGGCGCCGTAGCGCCCCTTGTACCGGTCGGCGATGGACGCCTCAGTGCGTCGCGGCGGTGGCGGCCGAGGCCGCGGCGGCGGGCTTGTCCGTGCCCGCCAGCACCGTGGTCAGGTAATCGCTGCCGGGTGGCAGGATGTCGGCGGCCAGCTTCGGGTTGGCCTTCAGCATGCCCGCCTCGTCGGCCACGATGTGCGCGGCCTCGCGCAGCTGGGCGTCGGGCGCCTTCTTGGCGTCCTGCTCCTGCTTCAGTTCGCTCTTCAGGCTACGCTCGCCGGGGTCGAGACCGTCGTCGAGCGCGCTGTCCTCGTCCTTGAGGTAGGCATCGCTGCCGTCGATGGTCTTCTGGCGGGCGCGGAAGCCGGCCTGGATCGCATCCAGCTGCTTGCGCTCGGCTTCGCGCTGGGCGAAGTTCAACGACACCGTGGTCTTGTCGCGCATCGCCTTGTACTGCGCCAGCTCGTCCAGCATCAGCTTCCACGCCGGCGACTTCGCCACGCGGGCGTCGTGCAGGCTCTCCAGCTGCGGCAGGTAGGCCTTCACGTCGCCCTCGGGCTTGTAGTCGGCCGGCGCGATGTGGGTCCACGGCAGCGCGTTGTCGTAGGTGGACTCGCCGAAATCCTTGGAGTCGCCGTTCTTCGGGTACTCGATGTCCGGCGTCACGCCCTTGATCTGGGTGGAGCCGCCGTTGATGCGGAAGAACTCCTGCACCGTCATCTTCAGTTCGCCGTACTGCGGCTTGCCGTCCGGGTTCTGGCTGAAGCGGTCGAGGTCGATCAGGGTCTGCACCGTGCCCTTGCCGAAGGTGGGCGTGCCAATGATCAGGCCGCGGCCGTAGTCCTGGATCGCGGCGGAGAAGATCTCCGAGGCCGAGGCGGTGCCGCGGTTCACCAGCACCGCCAGCGGGCCGTTCCACAGCGGCGTGGCGTTGTCGGCGCCCTGCACGTCGACCTGGCCGCGCGCGTCGCGCACCTGCACCACCGGACCCTTGCCGGTGAACAGGCCGGTCATCGAGTCGGCCTCGGCCAGCGAACCGCCGCCGTTGCTGCGCAGGTCCATGATGATGCCCTGCACGCCGGCCGCCTTCAGCTCGTCGATCAGCTTGGCCACGTCACGGGTGGCGCTGCGGTAATCCTTGTCGCCTTCGCTGCGCGCGCCGAAGTCGGAGTAGAAACTCGGCAGGTCGATCACGCCGATCTTGCGCACGACGTCGCCGTCCTTGACGTCGATGATCTTCTTCTTGGCCGCGCTTTCCTCGATGTTGACCTTCTTGCGCACCAGGCTGATCACCTCGTGCTTGCCGTCCGGGCCGGCGTCGGCGGGCAGGATTTCCAGCCGCACCGTGGTGTCCTTCTTGCCGCGGATCAGGTTCACCACGTCGTCGAGGCGCCAGCCGATCACGTCGGTGAACGGGCCGCTCTCGCCCTGGCCCACACCCACGATGCGGTCGCCGGGCTTGAGCTTGCCGGATTTCTCCGCCGGGCCGCCGGGCACCAGGCTGAAGATCATGGTGTAGTCGTCGCGCGCCTGCAGCTGGGCGCCGATGCCCTCCAGCGAGAGCTTCATCTGGATCGCGAAGTTCTCCGCCTGGCGCGGGCTGAGGTAATCGGTATGCGGGTCGGTGGTCTCGGCATACGCGGTCATGAAAGTCTGGAACGCGTCTTCGCCATCCAGCTGCTTCAGCCGCTCGATGTAGTTGGTGTAACGCTTGCTCAGGGTCTTGCGGATCTCGTCGTCGTTCTTGCCGGCGAGCTTGAGCCGCAGCCAGTCGTTCATGGTGCGCTTGCGCCACAAGTCGTTCAGCGCCGCGTCGTCCTTCGCCCAGGCAGCGTCCTTGCGGTCGTACTGGTAGCTCTCGCTGCCGTCGAAGCTGAAGCCATCCTTGAGCAGGCTGCGCGCATAGCTCATGCGCTCGACCGCGCGCTGCAGGAACTTGTTGTAGATGGCGAACGGCGCGCTGAGATCCTGGTTCCAGATCGCGTCGTCGAGCTTGGTCTTGTACTGGTCGAACTGGTCGATGTCCTGCTGGGTGAAGAACACCTTGTCGCCGTCCAGCAGCTTCAGGTAGTCCTTGTAGATCTTCGCCGACATCGCATCGTCGAGCGGCTGCGCGTCATAGTGGAAGCGGGTGAGGAAACGTGCCGACAACTGCGCCGCCTGGGCCTGGGTGGCGGTGGGTTCGAGCGGCCACACGGCCGCCTTGCGGTTGCCGCCGGCGCCGAGGTCGGCGGCCGACTGCGCGTAGGTGCAGGTGACGGTCAGAGCCAGCAGCAGGGCCAGCGCGGGACGGAAACTCATGGGGATGGCGGCTCTCACGGGTTAGGCGACGCCGGCCGCGTGGGCCTGCAGGTCGGCATGGTAGGAGGAACGCACCAGCGGGCCGGAGGCGACGTGATGGAAGCCCATCGCCTCGCCCTCCCTGCGCAGGTCGTCGAATTCTTCGGGCGTCCAGTAGCGCACCACCGGGTGGTGGTGCGGCGTGGGCTGCAGGTACTGGCCGATGGTGATCATCTCGACATCGTGCGCGCGCAGGTCGCGCATGGTTTCGAGCACCTGTTCGCGGGTCTCGCCCAGGCCCAACATGATGCCGGACTTGGTCGGCACGTCCGGATGCTGCGCCTTGAAGCGCTTCAGCAGGTCCAGCGACCACTGGTAGTCGGCGCCCGGGCGCACTTCGCGGTACAGGTGCGGCACGGTCTCCAGGTTGTGGTTGAACACGTCCGGCGGGAAATCCCTGAGCACTTCCAGCGCGCGCTCCATGCGTCCCTTGCCGCGGAAGTCGGGCGTGAGGATCTCGATCCTGATGGCCGGGCTGGCGTGGCGCACCGCGCGGATGCAGCTGGCGAAGTGCTCGGCGCCGCCGTCGCGCAGGTCGTCGCGGTCCACCGAGGTGATCACCACGTACTTCAGGCGCATGTCGCGGATCGTCTCGGCCAGGCGCGCCGGCTCCAGCGGATCGGGCGGCTGCGGGCGGCCATGCGCCACGTCGCAGAACGAGCAGCGCCGCGTGCACACCTCGCCGAGGATCATGAAGGTGGCGGTGCCCTTGCTGAAGCACTCGTGGATGTTCGGGCAGCTGGCCTCCTCGCACACCGTCACCAGCGCGTTCTCGCGCAGCCGCGCCTTCAGCTGCTGCACGGCATTGCCCTGCGGCAGGCGCACGCGGATCCAGCTGGGCTTGCGCAGCGTGGGGACGGCGGTGTCGAAGCCGGCGCGGTTCAGCGCGATCTTGTCGTTGCCCAGCTGCTTGTCGACTGCGGGCGTGCCGCTGACGACGCTAATCGGAATGGACTTGGCGGAGGAAACGGAAATGTCGCTCATGTACTCACTCAGACCGCCGCGCGCGCGGGCAGTTCGGGGATCACGGGGGCGGCCGGCTCGGCGCGGAAACCGAACTGGCGGCAGAACTCCTGCACCAGCGCGTCTTCCACCTCCGCCAACCGCGAGGGGCCGCCCAAGTCTAGCACCTGGGTCACCGCCAAACCCTTGTAGCCGCAAGGATTGATGCGATGGAAGGGCTCAAGGTTCATGTTCACGTTGAAGGCCAGGCCATGGAAGCTGCAGCCGCGGCGCACGCGCAGGCCCAGCGCGGCCACCTTGGCCTCGGCCACGTAGACGCCTGGCGCACCCTCCCGACGCTCGGCGACGATGTTCCAGTGCGCCAGCGTATCGATGATGGCCTGCTCGATCTTGTTGACCAGCTCGCGCACGCCCACCCCGGCGCGGCGCAGGTCGACCAGCGGGTAGCCCACGATCTGGCCGGGGCCGTGGTAGGTCACCTGGCCACCCCGGTCCACCGGGACCACCGGGATCTCCCCGGGCGCCAGCACGTGCTCCATCTTGCCGGCCTGGCCCAGGGTGAACACCGGGTCGTGCTCCAGCAGCCAGAACTCGTCGACGGTGTCGGCGGTGCGGTTGTCGGTGAACGCGCTCATCGCCTTCCACGTCGTCTCGTAGGGCTGGCGGCCGAGACGACGGATCTTGAGCGGCAGGGACATGGCGGAACCTGGCAAAGCGGGAATGAAGGAGATGCGGCCGGCCGGCGGAAAGCCAAGGGCGGCGCGGCGGCCGCCCCGTGGATCACAAGGTATAACGGATATCCGGATCGGCACGCAGCGCGGCATGCGCGCTGTCGTACTGCTCGCGGTTGTCGCAGCGGAAGCTCACGGTGACCGAGACGTAGTTGCCGCCGCCGGAGTGGCGGTGCTTCACCGTCTCGTGCAGCACGTGCAGGCCGGCGCGTTCGAGCAACTGCGGCACATGGGTGGGCAGACCCGCGCTGGCCTTGCCCACCGCAGTGATCTCGAACTCGCCGGGAAACTGGAAGCCCTTGCCCTCCTGCTTCGCCTGGCTGAAGTCGATCTCGTGCATCACTTCGTGCCCGTCGCCGCGACCGGGGCGGATGCTCCGGTCTTCTTGCTGCCGTGGAACCACAGCAGGATCGAGTCCCACAGCCGCGAGAAGAAACCGCCCTGCGGCGCGTCGTTCAGCGCGATCAGCGGCACGCTCTGGATCGGCTGGCCGTCCAGCGCCACGCGCAGCGTACCCACTTGCTGGCCCTTCTTGAACGGGGCGATCAGGGTGGCGGGAATGTCCATGGTGGCCTTGAGCTGGTCGTACTGGCCGGTCTTCACCGTCACCAGCACCGGCTCGGCCACGCCGATCGGCAGCTGGTCCGCCTCGCCCTTCCACAACCGCGGGGTCACCAGCGGCTTGCCGGCGTCGTACAGCTTGTGCGTCTCGTAGAAGCGGAAACCGTAGTTGAGCAGGGCCATCGCCGCATCGGCACGCCCCTTGTCGGTGCTGGAGCCCATCACCACCGCGATCATGCGCTCGTCGCCGCGCTTGGCCGAGGCATCGAGGCAGAAGCCGGCGGCGGCGGTATGGCCGGTCTTGATGCCGTCCACGGAGGGATCCCGCCACAGCAGCGCATTGCGGTTCTGCTGCTTGATGCCGTTCCACTCGAACTCCTTGATCTTGGAGATCGCGTAATCCTGGGGGAAGTCGTGGATCAGCGCGCGCGACAGGATCGCGATGTCGCGCGCGGTGGAATAGTGGTCGTCCACCGGGTAGCCCGACGCATTGGAGAAGTGCGTGTTGGTCATGCCCAGCTGCTTGGCGTAGGCGTTCATCAGGTTGGCGAACGCGTCCTCGGAGCCGGCGGTGTGCTCGGCCAGCGCGATCGCCGCGTCGTTGCCGGACTGGATGATCATGCCCTTCAGCAGGTCGTCCAGCTCCACCTGGCTGCCCAGCTTGAGGAAGCTGGTGGAGCCGTCGGTGCCGCCGCCGCCGCTGCGCCAGGCGTGCTCGCTGATGCTGACCTGATCGTTGTCGTGGATGCGGCCGTTGGCGATCTCGGCGGAGACCACGTAGTCGGTCATCACCTTGGTCAGCGAGGCCGGCGCGCGGCGGTCGTCGGGGTTCTTCGAGGCGAGGATCTGGCCGGTGGCGTAATCCATCAGCACCCAGCTCTGTGCGTCCACGTCCGGCGGCGGCGGCACCGGCATCGCCGGCACCACCGGGCGCGGCACCGGCGAGGGGTGCGGCGGCGTCGGCGGCGTCTGGGCAACGGCGGTGCCGGCCACCAGGGCGGCTGCGGCGATCGGGGTCAGGATACGGCGGAGAAAGCTCATCGTGGTCGTGGTCCGGGTGATTGCGGCACGTCGTCGGGGAACGCCGTGCAGGGGAAAATGGGCATCAGTCTACCGCGACCTGCGGCCGCGGCAGCCCCATGTCCTCGATGCGGGCGGTCACCTGGTCGGCGCGGTCCACGCCGTCCAGCGGCCCCACCCGCACGCGGTGGATGGCGCGACCGTCGATCTCGACCTGTTCCACCTGCACCGGCGCGAAGTTGGCCTGGCGCAACCGCGCAGCCACCCGCTCGGCATTGGTTGGATCAGAGAACGCGCCTACCTGCAGGTAGATGCCGGGCGCGCCGGTCCCGGCTGTGACCGTGTGCGGCGCCGGCGGTTCCCCGCCCGGCGCCGACGGGTCGATGCCCTGTACCTCGACCAGGCCGGTGCCCTTGGGCCAGATGCCGATGCGCACCGCGGCGGCGTAGGACAGGTCGATGATGCGGTTCTCGTGGAACGGTCCGCGGTCGTTGACGCGCACGATCACGCTCTTGCCGTTCGTGAGGTTGGTCACCCGTGCATAGCTCGGCAGCGGCAGCACCTTGCTGGCGGCGGTGAACTTGTACATGTCGTAGTCCTCGAGGCTCGAGGTCTTGTAGCCATGGAACTTGTTGCCGTAGAACGAGGCGATGCCGCGCTCGTCGTAGCCGCTCGCGCTGGGCAGCACGCGGTAGGTCTGGCCCAGCACGCTGTACGGCGACTTGTTGCCGTACAGCGAGCGCGGCTCCGCCTTCGGCACCGGCTCGGGCAAGGTGTAGATGAAGGACGGCGGCGCACCGGTAGGCGAGCTGTCGCTCTT
The DNA here is from genome assembly GCA_001598015.1 of Dorcoceras hygrometricum. Lineage (NCBI taxonomy): Eukaryota > Viridiplantae > Streptophyta > Magnoliopsida > Lamiales > Gesneriaceae > Dorcoceras > Dorcoceras hygrometricum. The sequence goes on along the minus strand of KV020100.1, from coordinate 26,333 downwards.
GTCGCCGTAACGACGATCCTGCGGCAGGCTGGTGTCGTCTTGGCGGAACCAGCCGCGGCCGGCCGCCGGCGCCGCCGCCGCGGCGGCCGGACCGGCGGGGCGCGTGGCATGGCGACCGCCGCAGGCGGTCAGCGCCATGGCCGTCGCCAGCAGCGCCAGGCCATGCCGCAAATTCATTGCGCGCTGTCCGCGCTGCGCACGCCGTCGACGATCGCCTGCGCCAGCTGGTCCACCGCCATCGCGTACATCGGGCTGCGGTTGTAGGTGGTGATCACGCGGAAGTTGTTGAAGGTGAACCAGTGTTCCGGCCCGCTCATACCGTCTAGCGTCAGCAGGCTGGTCGGCTCGCCCGGGTTCAGGTGCTGCAGCGGCGCGTAGCCCCAGGCTTCCAGCTGCTCCAGCGGCCACTGCGGTTGCGCCTGCCAGGCCAGCGGCGTGGCCGCGCCGTCCGGCTGCGCACGCGCCGCCACCGGGCCGCCGTCGACCCAGCCGTGCTTCGCGAAGTAGTTCGCCACGCTGGCGAGGATGTCGGGCAGCGAGTTCTGCAGATCGATGCGTCCGTCGCCGTCCGCGTCCACCGCGTAGTCGCGGATGCTGTCGGGCATGAACTGGCCCCAGCCCTGGGCGCCGGCGTAGGAACCGGTGAGCGTGTCCAGCGGGCCGGCAAGATGGCTGTCCGGCAACTCCAGCAGGGTCTTCAGCTGCTGGCGGAAATAGGTCGCCCGCTTCGGGTAGTAGAAGCCCAGCGTCACCAGCGCGTCGAGCACCTTGTACTTGCCGGTGACGCGGCCGTAGAAGGTCTCCACGCCGAGGATCGCCACGATGTACTGCGGCGCCACACCGTATTGCCGGCCGATGCGCTCCAGCAGCTCGCGGTGCGCGCGGTAGAACGCCACGCCGTCGTCGATGCGCTTGTCGGTGAGGAAGATCGGCCGGTACGCGCTCCACGGCTTGGATTCCGCCGGGCGGTTCATCGCGTCGAGGATGCTTTGCTGCATCTTCGCCTGGTCGAGCAGCGCGTTCAGCGCCTGCGGGCTCTTGCCGGTGTCCCGGGCCACCTCGCGCACCAGCGCGGCCTGCCCCGGGTGGGTGTCGGCGAATGCATCGGCACCGGCGACGAACGCCCCCAGCGCGAACAGGATCCCACACAGGCGAATAAGCTTTGGACTCACGAAAAGCGGACACAGGCGGCGATGCGGAATCATCCCTCACAGCCTAGCATGCGGGATCGCGCCGCCGGTGCCGCGTCAATGGCCCCTCGGATCGTAGTCGGTCATGCCCGCATGGCCTGCCGGCACGGCGCCGCGCAGCTTGCGCACTTGCGCGGCACTGACCGCCGCGGCGCGGTTGCCCCAGCTCGCGCGCACGAAGCTCAGCACCTCGGCGATCTCCCGGTCCGACAGCCGCTGGCTGAACGGCGGCATGCTGAACTGGGTCGGCGCCGCCTGCGCGCCGGGCATGGTGCCGCCGCTCAGCACCAGGTGGATCAGCGAGGTGGGATCGCTGCCGTTCACCACCGGGTTGCCGGCCAGCGCCGGGAACGCCTGCGCATAGCCCTGCCCGTCGGTGCGGTGGCAGGTGGCGCAGTTGTCCACGTAGAGCTGCGCGCCGATCGCCGCGACCTTGCCCGCGAACAGCGCCTGGTGCGTCGCCGGATCGTATTTCACGGCCGCCTGCTGCTGCCGCGGCGCCAGCGACTTCAGGTAGTGCGCGACCGCCGCGAGATCGGCGCCGCTCATGTACTGGGTGCTGTGTGCCACCACGTCGGTCATGCCGCCGAAGATCGCGCTGCGATCGGTGCGGCCGGTCTTGAGCAGGGTTACCAGTTCGTCCTCGCTCACGCTGCCGAGTCCGCTGGCCGCGTCGCCGCGCAGGCTGGGCGCCACCCAGTTGTCGTTGACGCCGCCGCTGAGGTACAGCGACCCGTCGCGGTCGCTCAGCGCCTTTTCCTGCAGGGTGATCGCGCGCGGCGTGTGGCAGGCGCCGCAATGGCCCAGGCCTTCGACCAGGTAGGCGCCGCGCGCCATGGGATCGTCGCCCGGCGCCGGCACGCTGGGCGGCACCTTCGGCGCGAACAACCCGCGCCAGTAGGCCAGCGGCCAGCGCATCGACAGCGGCCAGGGAATGCCTTCGGCATGGTTGGCCTGGCGCACCGGCTGCACCCCGTGCATGAAGTAGGCATACAGCGCGGCGAGGTCGGTATCGCTGATCCTGGCGTAGGAGGGGTACGGCATCGCCGGGTACAGCGTGTTGCCGTGACGCTCCACGCCGCGGCGCACCGCGCGCTCGAACTCGCCATAGGTATAGGCGCCGATGCCGGTGTCGCGATCGGGGGTGATGTTGGTGCTGTAGATGGTGCCCACCGGCGAGGCGATCGCCAGGCCGCCGGCGAACGGTTTGCCGCCGGGCGCGGTATGGCAGGCGGCGCAGTCGCCCACCTTCGCCACGTAGGCGCCCTGCGCGATCAGCGCGGGCGTGGCGGCCGCCGGCGCCGCCGCCTGCGGGTCGCCGCCGGCGCGCACCAGCTTGCTGCCCAGCCAGGCCAGGATCGCCAGCGCGATCAGCACGATCACGACGGCTGCGAGCGCTTTCGGCCAGCGCCGCCTGCGTGCGGAAGCAGTCGCCGTGTTCATGCCTGCACCAGCGGGCCGGGATGCTTGAGATAGTTCTCGCGGATCGCCTTGGCGGCCCAGTAGGTGAGGCCGCCGATCAGCCCGGTGGGGTTGTAGCCGATGTTCTGCGGGAACGCCGAGGCGCCGGTGACGAACACGTTGGGCACGTCCCAGCTCTGCAGGTAGCGGTTGAGCGCGCTGGTGGCCGGGTCCGCGCCCACGATCACGCCACCGGTGGTGTGGGTGGTCTGGTACTGACGGATGTCGTAGTGGTCGCCGGGCTTGCGGATGGTCAGCGACGACTGGCGCGGCTTCATCTGGTCCACGATCTGCTGCGCGCGGTCGCTGAGGAAGCGCGTCATCTTGTACTCGTTGTCGTGCCAGTCGAAGGTGATGCGCAGCAGCGGTTGGCCGAACGCATCCTTGTAGGTGGGATCGAGGTCGAGATAGCGGTCGCGGTAGGCCATCACCGAGCCGTGCGTGCCCACCGAGGCGGTGTGCAGGTAGCTCTGCTTCGCCGCCTTCTTCCACGCCGCACCCCAGCCCGGCGTGCCCGGCGGCACCATCAGCTGCTGGATCGGCCGGCCGCCGGTCTGGCCGCCGAAGATGTAGCCGCCGCCGACGAAACCGTGCGGACCGTGGTCGAAGTGGTCGGAGTTGAAGTCGTCCACGATCTCGGTGCCGCCGGAGCCGGCGGCGATGAACGGGTTGATCGCCACGTCCTTGTCGAAGAACACCGAAATGCTGCTCATCATCTGGTAGGCGTAGTTGCGGCCGATCACGCCGCTGCCGCTGGCCGGGTCGTAGGGCTTGCCGATGCCCGAGAGCAGCATCAGCCGCACGTTGTGCATCTGGAACGCGGCGACGATCACCAGTTCGGCCGGCTGTTCCACCTGCTGGCCCTGCGCGTCGACGTAGGTGACGCCGGTGGCGCGCTTGCCGGTGGAGTCGAGGTTGATCTTCAGCACGTGGCTGTTGGTGCGCAGCGCGAAGTTCGGCTTGCGCATCAGCACCGGCAGGATGGTGGTCTGCGGCGAGGCCTTGGAGTACATGAAGCAGCCGAAGCGCTCGCAGTAGCCGCACAGGTTGCACGGCCCCAGCCGCACGCCGTAGGGGTTGGTGTAGGGCCGCGAAGCGTTCGACGAAGGCTGCGGGAACGGATGGAAGCCCACCGCCCGCGCCGCGTCGGCGAACAGTTTCGCGCCGTAGGTGTCGGCCACCGGCGGATTGGGATAATCGTGCTGGCGCGGCCCCTCGAACGGGTTGCCGCCCATCTGCACCTGGCCGCCGAGGTTGCCGGCGCGGCCGGAGGTGCCGCAGACGTACTCGAACTTCTCCAGGAACGGCTCCAGTTCGTCGTAGCTCAGGCCGTAGTCCTGGATCTGCATGTCCGCCGGCATGAACTTCGCGCCGTAGCGCTGGCTGATGTGCGTGTGCAGTTCGAGGTCCTCGGGCGAGGGCCGGTAGTGCTGGCCGTTCCAGTGCGTGCCGGCGCCGCCCACGTTGTTGCCGAGCAGGAACGAGCCGTACTGCCGGTACGGCACGGCGGTCTCGCTGACGGCGTGGCGGATCGTCACCGTCTCGCGCGCCAGCGGCTGGAACAGCTTGCCGCGGATGCCGTAGGCCAGCTCGTCGGCGATCTGCGGATAGCTGAAGTCGGGCGAGGTGTCGCGGTAGTCGCCGCGCTCCAGCGCCAGCACCTCGAGGCCCGCCTCGGCCAGTTCCAGCCCCATCATCGCCCCGGTCCAGCCGAAGCCGACGATCACCGCGTCCACCGGCTTCATGCGCTTCATGCCTTGTCTCCGCGGATCGACACCGGCCCGAACGGGTAGACCTTGCCGGGCTGCTCGATCCAGTCGGCGAAGTCCGCGCGCGCGCCGGGGAAGCCGATCATCTTCCAGCTGCCCATGTCCTTGTTGCCGCCGTACATCGGGTCGGCGAAATAACCCTCCTTGGTGTTCTGCAGGAGCTGGACGAAGAAGGCCGCGGCCGGCACGCCGTCGAGGGTGATCGCGCCGTGCTCCAGTTGCTGCAGCACTTGGTCGCGCAGCTCCGGCGCCAGCGCGGCGAAGCCCTTGTTGTGCTGCTGGCGGCACCACTGCTCCACCGCCTTGATGCCGGCGCGGTACAGCTCGCGCGGAGTGAAGCGCAGCTGGTAGCCCAGCGTGGCCGGCGCGTCGGGGGCGAACGGCCCCTGCATGTACCACAGCTCGCCGCGGCCGTAGGCGTCGTCCATCTGGCGGTCGATGAACTCGGCCACGCCCAGCTCCAGCGCGCCGGGACCGGTGTCGTCGGCGGGAATCAGCCGGTCCACCGCGGCCTGCACGAAGGCCCATTCGTCCGCGTTGAAATAATGCGGCGCATAGGCCTGGCGTGCTGCCGCCGATGCGCGTTCCGGCACGATCGCGGCGCTACCGAACAATCCGAGCGCGGGTACCGTTGCCAGGCTGTGCCGGATGAAATCGCGACGCGATCGCGAAGGCGGCTGGGACGACATGGCGACTCCTCCCTCCGGCTGGCGCGGCGAAGACTCACCGCGACTGGCTGCAAGCGCCAGGCGCGGACGGCCGGAACCATGGAGGGCATGGCGGCGGACGCCCGCGACACTGTCGTGGCCTTTTAGACCGCCGACCGCGAAACAGGCGTGAAGCAACCCAAGAACCGGTTGAACAGGCCCTCAGTCGTGCCGCTTGCGGTGCGCGTGGATCGACATCAGCATGCCGAATCCGGTCAGCAGGGTCACCGCCGAGGTGCCGCCGTAGCTCACCATCGGCATCGGCACGCCCACCACCGGCAGCATGCCGGATACCATGCCGCCGTTGACGAACACATAGACGAACAGGCTCATGCCGATCGCGCCGGCGAGCAGGCGCGAGTAGGTCTCGCGCGCTTCCATTGCGATCCACAGGCAACGGCCGATGATGAAGACGTACAGCGCCATCATCAGGCATACGCCGACCAGGCCGAACTCCTCGGAGAACACCGCGAAGATGAAGTCGGTGGTGTGCTCGGGCAGGAAGTCCAGCCGCGATTGCGAGCTGTGCATCCAGCCCTTGCCGAACACGCCGCCGGAACCCACCGCGATCTGCGACTGGATGATGTGCCAGCCGTTGCCGAGCGGGTCGGACTCGGGGTTGAGCAGGGTCAGCACGCGCTCGCGCTGGTACTGGTGCATGAAATGCCAGGCCACCGGCACCATCGCGCCGGCGCCGGCCAGCAGCACGCCGATGCGCCACCACGCCATGCCGGAAAGGAACAGCGCGAACGCGCCGGCCGCGGCCACCAGCAGCGCCGTGCCCAGGTCGGGCTGCTTGGCGATCAGCCCGGCGGGAATCGCGACCAGCAGGCCCACCACCACGATGTCCTTCCAGCGCGGCGGCAGCTGGCGCGGATGCAGGTACCAGGCCACCATCATCGGCATGGTGAGCTTGGCAAGCTCGGAGGGCTGGAAACGCATCACGCCGAGGTTCAGCCAGCGATCGGCGCCGCGCCCCTCGCCCAGCACCGCCACCACCACCAGCAGGAAGGTGCTGCCGACATACAGCCACGGGGTCCAGTTGCGCAGGGTCGACGGCGGGATGCGCGAGACCAGCAGCAGCAACGCGAAGCCCAGCACGAAGCGCACTGCCTGCCCGCCCACCAGGGCGATGCTGCCGTCGGCGGCGCTGTACAGCGTGGCCAGCCCTGCCGCCGCCAGCAGCAGCAGGCCCGCGGCCAGCGGCAGGTCGATGCGCGGCCGGGTCAGCACGCGGCGCAGCAGGCGCTGCATCCGCACTTGCAGCGATTCGATCATGGCGGCGTCTCCTGCGTCGACGCTTCGGCCGGCACGTCCGGCGGCGCCCCGGCGGGGGGCAGGCCTTCCGCCGGCAGCGGCGTGTCCGGCGGCGCGTCCGGCTGGGTGGCCAGCCAGGCGTCGAGGATCTTGCGCGCGATCGGACCCGCCGAGGAGGCGCCCCAGGCGCCCTGCTCCAGCACCACCGCCACCGCGATGCGTGGGTTCTCGGCGGGCGCGAACATCTCGAACCAGGCGCGGTGGCGGCTGGCCAGGTAGGCAAGGTTCTTGTTCTCGTTGTAGGCGTCGGTGCGGCGCGAATAGCGCTCGGCGGTGCCGCTCTTGCCGGCGATGGTGTAAGGAAAGCCCTTGCCCAGCCCGTAGGCGGTGCCGCGCGGATCGTTCACCACCATCTGCATGCCCTGCTCCACTGCCTGCCAGCTGGCCTGGTTGGTGACCAGCGACGGGCCGCTGGGTGGGTTGGGCAGCGCCAGCTTCGGCGCGTCCACGCCGGTCTGGGTGGCCATCACCAGCCGCGGCGCGTAGGGCACGCCGTGCCCGGCCAGGGTGGCCAGCGCATGCGCCAGCTGCAGCGGGGTCACCGCCCAGTAGCCCTGGCCGATGCCGGCGATCATCGTCTCGCCGGGATACCAGGCCTTCTTGTAGCGCCTGGCCTTCCATTCGCTCGAAGGCAGCACGCCGCCCGCCTCGCCATCGAGGTCGATGCCGGTGGGCTTGCCGAAACCGAACTTGCCCATCCACGCGCTGAAGCGGTCGATGCCCATGTCCACCGCAAGCTTGTAGAAGTAGGTGTTCACCGACCACATGATGGCCATGCGCAGGTTCACCGTGCCGAAGCCGCCGCGGCGGTCGTCGCGGCGGCAGAACGTGGTGCCCGGCAGGCACCAGGTGCCGGTCGAGAGCACGGTGTCCGCAGGCGTGCGCAGGCCCAGTTCCAGGCCGCCCAGCGCCACGAAGGGTTTCACCGTGGAGCCCGGCGGATACACGCCGCGCAACGCGCGGTTGAGCAGCGGCTTGTCCGGCGCGCTGGTCAGGGCGTTGTAGTCGGCATGGCTGATGCCGTCGACGAACAGGTTGGGGTCGAAGCTGGGTACGCTGACCATCGCCAGCACCTGGCCGTTGCGCGGGTCGATCGCCACCGCCGCGCCGGGGCGGCCGTCGAAGGCGGCCTCCGCGGCCTTCTGGATGCGCGCGTCGATGCTGAGGTAGATGTTCTTGCCGGGCGTGGCCGGGTAGGTCTGCAGCACGCGCTGGGTCTGCCCGTTCGCGTTGACCTCTACCAGTTCGTAGCCCGGCGTGCCGTGCAGCACGTCCTCGTAGGAACGTTCGACGCCGATCCGGCCCACGTGGGTGGTGCCCTTGTAGCGCGCCGGGTCGAGCCGGGCGAGGTCGTCGGCGTCGATCCGCGATACATAGCCGATCACGTGCGCGAACAGCTCGCCCAGCGGATAGCGGCGGTTGAGGTAGGGCACCACGTCCACGCCGGGGAAGCGCCAGCGGTTCACCGCGAAGCGGTCGATCTCGTCCTCGGTGAGGCGCATCTTCAACGGCACGCTCTCGAAGCGGCGGCTCTGCTTCAGCTGCTTGCGGAAGGCGTCGAGGTCGTCCTGGCTGAGCGGGATGATCTGGCCCAGCTGCGCCAGCATCGCGTTCATGTCCTGGACCTGCTCGGGCACCACCTCGAGCCGGAACGCAGGCACGTTGTTCGCCAGCAGCACGCCGTTGCGGTCGTAGATCAGGCCGCGCGCCGGCGGGATCGGGATCGGCTTGACGCGGTTGTTCTCCGAGCGGGTGGCGAACTCGTCGTAACGCGTCACCTGCAGGAACACGTAGCGGCCGATCAGCCCGGCCAGGCCCAGCAGGATCAGCGCGAAGCCGGCCAGCGCGCGGCGTCGGAACTGCTCGCCCTCGCTCCGTGCATCCTTGATCGCGCGCCGGACCTTCATGTCACTGGCCCATGTCTCACTGAATCCGCAGGCGCATGCGCAGATCGTCCAGCAACAGGAACAGGAACGGCCACAGCACGGCCCCCATGAACGGGGCGATCCACCAGCTCGCCGGCGGCATCGGTGCGCCGGACAGCAGGCGCACCAGCAGCAGCAGGATACGGTCGTTCAGCAGCAGCGCCAGCACCGCCAGGGTCTGCTGCCACATCGGGAAGAAACGCAGCCGCGAGCGGAAGCGCAGCACGATGAACACCAGCGCGGTGAGGCGCAGCGCCTGTTCGCCCAGCAGCACGCCGTCGAACAGGTCGGCCCCCAGGCCGAGCAGGAAGGCCAGTCCCAGGCCGACGCGATCCTCGGATTCCAGCGTCCAGTACAGCAGTACCAGGGCGAGCCAGTACGGCTTGAACGGCTCCAGCGGCGCCGGCAGCGGTATCAGCATCGACAGCAGCGCGAACAGCAGCGTGCCGGCGAACCACCATTGCGACAGACGCTGTCGGTTCATGGCGTACTCCCGGCCGCGGCGGGCGGCGGCGGCGTGGCGGTGACGTGGGTGGGCGCCGGCGGCCGGCCGCCCGGCAGCGCCGCACCGGGCGTGCCGCCGGCGCTTGCGCCCGCCGCCGGCGCCCCGGCGGGCGGCGCAAGCGCGGCCGGCGGCCCCATCGGGACCACCGGCGCGGGCGGTCCGTCGGGTTCGGCCTGATCGTGCAACAGCAGCACGTCGTCGCTGCGATCGATGTCGGCAGCCGGCTGCACCTGGGCCACGCGGAACATGCCGGAGGCGGCCGGCGCCACCGTCAGCACCCTGCCTACCGGGAAGCCCGGCGGGAAACGTCCGCCCAGGCCCGAGGTGAGCAGCTTGTCGCCCGGCCGCACGTCGGCGGCCAGCGGGATGTTCGGCAGCACCATGCCGCTGCCGTCGCGCGCGCCGTAGGCCACGGTGCGCAGGCCGGAGCGCTCCACCACCACCGGGATCGCGTGCGCCGGATCGGTCACCAGCATCACCACCGAGGTGGTCGGCAACACCTCGACCACCTGGCCCATCACGCCGTGCGCGTCGATCACCGGCTGGCCCGGCTTCACCCCGTCACGGGCGCCGAGGTTGAGCACCAGCCGCTGCTGCCAGGCGCCCAGGTCCACGCCGACCACGCGCGCCAGCTGCACGTTGAGGTCGAGGCTGCGCCGGGTGTCCAGCAGTTCCTTCAGGCGCTGGTTCTGCTCGGCCACGGCGGCCATGCTGTTGAGCCGCGCGTTGGCCAGCAGCAGGTCCTCGCGCAGCCGCTGGTTCTGCTCGGTGAGCAGCTTGCGGTCGGCGAAGGCCACGGTCAGCGTGCGCATGCCGGCGCTGGGCAGGTTGGCCAGCCGGTACACCGGCTCCACCACCGCCGATGCCGCGTAGCGCACGCGCCACAGCCAGCCGTTGCGATGGTCGAGCACCATCAGCACCAGGGCCAGGGCCAGATAGAAGATCAGCCGCAGCGTGCCCGCGGCATTGCCGGCGAACAGAGGCGAAGATTCGTCGCGCGCCCGCGCCATTCTGCGCGCGGCTTATTCAGGGGCGAAGAAATCGCTGCCGTGCTGGTCGATCAGCTCCAGCGCCTTGCCGCCGCCGCGCGCCACGCAGGTGAGCGGATCGTCCGCCACCTGCACGTGCAGGCCGGTCTCCTCGGAGATCAGCCGGTCCAGGTCGCGCAGCAGCGCGCCGCCGCCGGTGAGCACGATGCCGCGCTCGGCCACGTCGGAGCACAGCTCCGGCGGGGTCTGCTCCAGCGCCGACTTCACCGCGGCCACGATGCCGGCCAGCGGCTCGTGCAGCGCCTCGAGGATCTCGTTGGAGTTGATCGTGAACATGCGCGGTACGCCCTCGGCGAGGTTGCGGCCGGAGATCTCGATCTCCTTGACCTCGCTCTGCGGGAACGCGCAGCCGATCTCCAGCTTGATCCGCTCGGCGGTGGATTCGCCGATCAGAGTGCCGTGGTTGCGGCGCACGTAGTTGATGATCGCCTCGTCGAAGCGGTCGCCGCCCACGCGCACGGACTGCGAGTAGACGATGCCGTTCAGCGAGATCACCGCCACCTCGGAGGTGCCGCCGCCGATGTCCAGCACCATCGCGCCGCGCGCTTCGTGCACCGGGATGCCGGCACCGATCGCCGCGGCCATCGGCTCCTCGATCAGGAACACGTCGCGGGCGCCGGCGCCCTCGGCCGACTCCTTGATCGCGCGGCGTTCGACCTGGGTGGAACCGCAGGGCACGCAGACCAGCACACGCGGGCTGGGGCGCAGCAGGCGCGCCTTGTGCACCTGCTTGATGAAGTGCTGCAGCATCGCCTCGGTCATGGTGAAGTCGGCGATCACGCCGTCCTTCATCGGGCGCACCGTGGCGATGTTGCCGGGCGTGCGGCCCAGCATGCGCTTGGCGTCGCTGCCCACCGCCGCGATCGCGCGCGGGCCGCCGGGGCCGCGGTCCTGGCGCACGGCCACCACCGAGGGTTCGTTCAGCACGATGCCCTGGCCGCGCACGTAGATCAGCGTGTTGGCGGTGCCGAGGTCGATCGAGACGTCGTTGGAGAAGATCCCGCGAAAGAACTTGAACATGAGGTCCGCCGCGCCCGGCCTGAGTAAAAAATAAGCTCGCCAGTCTAGTCAGCGCATCGGGCACGCGCAACCGGAAAGACGTTAAGAAAGCCTTGTGCGATGCGGTTTGCCGCACATCCCGGCAACCCGGATCGCGCGCGGCGCGGCCGCCGCGGATTCGCCATGAACGGCCGTTCACGATAGGATGCGAGCCTTTGGCCGGATCCGCGGATCCGGGTTCGTCGGGCGCGTCGCGCGCCATCCTTTCGCTCGGGGCAATCACGCAACCATGTCTGCCGTCATCTGCGGATCGTTGGCCTACGACACCATCATGGTGTTCCAGGACCAGTTCAAGAACCACATCCTGCCCGACCAGATGCACATCCTGAATGTGTCCTTCCTGGTGCCGCGGATGCGCCGCGAGTTCGGCGGCTGCGCCGGCAACATCGCCTACAACCTCAAGCTGCTGGGCGGCGAGCCGCTGCCGGTGGCCGCGGTGGGCCAGGACTTCGCGCCCTACCGCGCCCACCTGGAGAAATGCGGCATCCCACTCGACCGCGTGCGCGTGTTCGACGACCAGTTCACCCCGCAGTGCTTCATCACCACCGACCTCGACAACAACCAGATCACCGCCTTCCACCCCGGCGCGATGTCCAGCGCGCACGACAACCACGTGCGCGAGATCCCCGACATCGACTTCGCCATCGTGGCGCCGGACGGCCGCGAGGCGATGCTGCAGCACGTGGACGAGTTCGCCGCGCGCGGCGTGCCCTTCATCTTCGACCCGGGCCAGGCGATGCCGCTGTTCAGCGGCGACGAATTCCGCGCGATGATCGGGAAGTCCACCTACGTGATCGTCAACGACTACGAGTCGCAGCTGCTGCAGACGCGCACCGGCTGGAGCGCCGAGGAAATCGCCGGCCGCGTGCAGGCCTACGTCGTCACGCTGGGGCCGCGCGGCTCGCTGATCCACGCCGACGGCACCGTGCACGAAATCCCGCCCGCGCACGAGCGCCAGATCGTCGACCCCACCGGCTGCGGCGACGCGTACCGCGCCGGCCTGATCTTCGGCATCATGCGCGGCAAGGACTGGCCCACGGTGGGCCGCATGGCTTCGCTGATGGGCGCGCTCAAGGTCGAGCACCCCGGCACCCAGAACCAGCGCTTCGACTACGCGCAGTTCGCCGCCGCGTTCAAGGAGCAGTTCGGCTACGGGCTGGACTGAGACCATCCTGTAGGAGCGCACAGGGTGCGCTCCTACGCCGGCGCGAAGGCGCAGGCGGCCTGCACCGCCGCCTGCCAGCCGCGATACAGGCGTTCGCGCTCCGCCGCGGGCATGCGCGGTTCGAAGCGGCGCTCCATCTGCCACAGCTGCGCGATCTGCCCGCGACTTTCCCAGAAACCCAGCGCCAACCCGGCCAGGTAGGCCGCGCCCAGCGCCGTGGTCTCCTGCACCCGCGGGCGCAGCAGCGGCACGTCCAGCAGGTCGCTCTGGAACTGCGCGATGAAGTCGTTGGCGATCGCGCCGCCGTCGCAGCGCAGCTCCTTCAGCGGGATGCCCGCGTCCGCCTCCATCGCCGCCAGCACGTCGCGCGACTGGTAGGCCATCGCCTCCAGCGCCGCCCGCACCATGTGCTCGCGGCGCGTGCCGCGGGTGATGCCAAACATCGCGCCGCGCACCTCGCTGCGCCAGTACGGCGCACCCAGGCCCACGAAGGCCGGCACCAGGTAGACGCCGTCGCTGGAGGCCACGCTCTCGGCCAGCGCCTGCGAATCGGCGGCGCATTCCAGCATGCGCAAGCCGTCGCGCAGCCACTGCACCACCGCGCCGGCCACGAAAATGCTGCCTTCCAGCGCGTACTCGACGCGGCCGCCGATCTCCCAGGCGATCGTGGTCAGCAGGCCGTGCCGCGACGGCACCGCCTGCCCACCCGTATGCATCAGCATGAAGCAGCCGGTGCCGTAGGTGTTCTTCGCCATGCCGGGCTCGAAGCAGGCCTGGCCGAACAGCGCCGCCTGCTGGTCGCCGGCGAGGCCGCCGATCGGCACCGCGGCACCGAGGAAACGCGCGGGATCGGTGTCGCCGTAGTGTTCGCTGCACGAGCGCACCTCGGGCAGCATCGCGCGCGGCACGCCGAACAGGCGCAGCAGTTCGTCGTCCCAGGCCCGGCGGTGGATGTCGTACAGCAGGGTGCGCGCGGCATTGCTGGCGTCGGTGACGTGCAGGCGCCCGCCGCTGAGGTTCCACACCAGCCAGCTCTCGACCGTGCCGAACAGCAGCTCGCCGCGCTCGGCGCGCGCCTGCGCGCCATCCACGTGGTCGAGGATCCAGCGGATCTTGCTGGCGGAGAAATACGCGTCGATCAGCAGGCCGGTCTTCGCGCGCACGACCGGCTCGCCGCCGTCCGCCCTCGCCCGCTCGCAGATCGTCATGCTCTGCCGCGACTGCCACACGACCGCGTTGTGCAGCGGCTGGCCGCTGCGGCGGTCCCACACCACGGTGGTCTCGCGCTGGTTGGTGATGCCGATACCGGCCAGTTCGCCCAGCGCGACCTGGCTGCGCGTCAGCAGCTCGGTCACCGTCACCAGCACACTGGCGAGGATCTCGCGCGGGTCGTGCTCCACCCAGCCTGGCTGCGGGTAGACCTGCGCGAATTCGCGCTGGGCCATGCCCGCCACGCAACCGGCCGCGTCGACCAGCATCGCCCGCGTGCTGGTGGTGCCCTGGTCCAGCGCCAGGATGTATCGCTTCGCCACGGCGGACCTCGCGTGCAGTCAGTCGCACGGAAGATTAGCAACGAAGCCGCAACTCCGCCGCCCGCGGCCATGCAAGGCCGCGAGCGGAAGGGTATTACCAGGTGCGCACGTCCACCACGCTGGCGGTGAAGGTGCTCATGTCCGGCTGGGCGTGGAACATGCGGCCCAGATCGAAACTCACCGTGTCCCCCGGAGCGATGTTGGAGGTGCCTGCCGGCCACGCCTGCCTGCTCTGCAGCACGGTGCCCGAGGCATCCTTGATCTCGACGCGGATCTGTGCGGCCGAAGCCGTGGCGCAGTGGTTGACCAGCTCGCCACGCAGGCTGAGGCGGGCCCCCGGAGCCGCGCCGGGCTTGAAGTCCTGGATCGCGAAATCCTTGGGTTCGCAGGCGGCATGGACGACCAGCGGAGCGAGCAGCAGGACGGCGGAGGCGACGAAAGCTTTCATGGGAGACTCCATGGGACGATGGGAAACCGTGGTACGGAAGCGACCCGTAGTCCCCGCTTTCGGCGGCGCCGCGGAAAACTTTAAGAGCCTGTTCAAGGTCTCCGCGTGGGTCGCCCGCGGCGGCTCCGCCGGCCGGCAGCCGTCAGTGCAGCACGAACAGCTTGTCGAAGCCGGCCACGCGCAGGGTGCTGCACAGCTCGCCGGAGGCGTTGACGATGCGGATGTCGGCGCGGTCGGCGCCGGCGTGCTCGCGCAACAGCAGCAACATGCCGAGCGCCGAGCTGTCCATGCCGGTGACTTCGCCGAAATCGATCACGTAGCTGCGCGCAGGCTTGCCGCCGCCGAGGCAGGCGTCGTGGAAGTCGCGGTGGACGCTGAAATCGAAGCGCTCGCCCAGTTGCAGGGTGAGGCAGTCGAGTTCGGCATCGTGGTGGACGATCAGGCTCATCGGGATGTTCTCCGGGTCGGGAATGCGATCCATGGATGGATCGCACGCAAATCAAGCACAACGTGCTTGATTGGTCGGAGCCAAGTCCGGGCACGTACCGGACTTGAGCGAGCCGGGAAAGTGCTGGAGCACTTTTCCGGCCCATAAGGTCAGAAAAGTTCTATCTCGCCGGCGTCCATCGAGTTCTGCAGCGCCGGGCCGCGCGAACGCAGGCGCGCCTTCTCGCGCTGGATCGCCAGCCGGCTGCGCACGCGCTGGGCGCGCTCCTGCAGCGCGCCGGTTTCCAGCGAGGCACAGGCCAGCTCCTCGATGTCGCGGGTGCACTCGGTGGTGACCTCCTGCAACTCGACCAAGCGGGTGCGGGTCTGCGTGATCAGCTGGCGCAGGATGTCCTCGAACTGCAGCGAGCGCACCGTGGTGGAAACATCGCTGCCGAGGCCGCGGCTGATCTCCACCACTTGGTCGGCCACCCTGCTGGTACGAGCGTCGCTCTCGGTGACATGGGCGGTCATCGCGTCGATGCCGCCCTTGGCCGACAGCGCCACGTTGAGGTCCTGCGAGGCCATCGCGCCGATCAGCCCGCGCAGCTGTTCCATCGCCGCGCGGGCGCGCTCGACGTGGCCGCCGATCCGCTCGTTGAGCTGGTTGGAGTTGCTGGCCAGGTTGCGGATTTCGCCGGCCACCACCGCGAAACCGCGGCCGGATTCGCCGGCGCGCGCCGCCTCGATCGCGGCGTTCAGCGCCAGCAGGTTGGTTTCCTCGGCGATGGTGTTGACATTGCGCAGCAGGCCGAATACCGCGTCCATCTCCTTCGCCATGCCGTCGATGCGGTAGACGATGCGCAGGCTCTCGCGCGACATCTGCACGACCATGCCCACGAAGTGCTCCAGCAGCTCGCCGGTGCGCGCGGCGAAATCCTGCACCGAGACGTCGCCGTCCTGCACGTCGATGATCTGCCTCAGCAGCGACTGCTGCAGCGCGTTCTTGCTGGACAGTCCATCGAAACCGCTGCCCAACTCGGATACCGCGTCGCGCAGCAGGTCCAGGCCCTGGTGCAGCTCGCGGGTGGCGTGGCCGAGCTCGTCGACCAGCGCGCTGCGCACATCCTCCAGCGCCTCGCGTACCGGCCCGGTGCCCGCGGGCGCGGCGACCACCGGCGCGGCCGGCGGCTCGACGCGCGCGGCCGTCGCCCATGCCGCCGTCACGGCGAGCAGCAGCAGCGGCGCCAGCCAGGCCGGGTGCCACAGCAGGGCCAGCAGCAGGGCGACGGCGCTGGCGGCCCAGCCGGCCAGCGGGCGTCGGAAAAGCAGGGCGGGAGTGAATGGCATGTTCCGTTATCCGAGAGCGGGCGCCGCCGGCGCCGGGGAATGGGTGTGGCGGGCCAGCGCCAGCAGGCGCGCCGCGACATGGTCGACCGGCAGCATCTCCGCCGCGGCGCCGAGCTTCCAGGCGGCGCCGGGCATGCCCCACACCACCGAGCTGGCTTCGTCCTGCACCAGGGTCGCGGCGCCGGCCTGGCGCAGTTCGAGCAGGCCGCGCGCGCCGTCGTCGCCCATGCCGGTGAGCAGGGCGGCGATGGTGGCGGCGCCGGCGCTGGCCGCCAGCGAGCGGAACAGCACGTCGACGCTGGGGCGGTGCCGGTTCACCGGCGGCCCGTCGTGCAGGCGGCACACGTATTTCGCGCCGTCCCACATCGCCAGCAGGTGGTGGCTGCCCGGTGCGATGTAGGCGTGGCCCGGCTGGATCGGCTGGCCATCGCGCGCCTCGCACACGCGCATCGCCGAGCAGCGGTCCATGCGCGCGGCGAACGGCCCGCTGAAGGCGGCGGGGATGTGCTGGGTCACCAGGATCGGCGGCGCGTCCGGCGGCATCGCCTCCAGCACCACGCGCACCGCCTCGGTGCCGCCGGTGGAGGCGCCGATCGCAATGATCGGGCTGCCGCCGCGGCTGCCGGCGGTCTGTGCGCGCGGCAACACCGCATCCACCGACAATCGCGGCGCCACGTCCAGCTTGCGTACCGTGGCGCGCGCGCGCGGTTTCGCCTGCGCCGCCAGCTTGACCTTGGCGCAGATCTCCGAAGCGCTGTCGCCGAAGCTGGAAGCCAGATCGCTGCCCGGCTTGGCCAGGAAATCCACCGCGCCGAGTTCCAGCGCGCGCAGCGTCACGTCGGCCCCTTCGGTGGTCAGCGACGACACCATCACCACCGGCATCGGCCGCAGCCGCATCAGGTTCTCCAGGAAGGTCAGGCCGTCCATGCGCGGCATCTCGACATCCAGGGTGAGCACGTCGGGAGCGAGCTGCTTGATCTTCTCGCGGGCGATCAGCGGGTCGGCCGCCGTGCCCACGACCTCGATCTCCCGGTCGCAGGCAAGCATGGTCGACATCAACTTGCGCACCAGGGCGGAATCGTCGACTACCAGTACGCGCACTCTTTCCATTGCTCACCTTGGCCATGCGGCCCCGCCGCCGAAGGCGATGGCCCGGTCGATGCCGCGCCGGCGCCCGGCGTCAGAACAGCTCGACCTCTCCCTTTATCGGATCGTTTGCCAAACGCTTGAGATAGCCCCGCTCGTCGGCCACCAGCGCCGCGTCGTAGCCGCGGCCCAGCTGGCGTACGCGCGCCCTGCCGCTGTGCGGGAAGAACTGCACCTGGCGCGGATACATGCCGCCGAGGTCCTCCGCCACCAGTTGCAACCGCTCGGCGGCGATATAGCGGTGCACGAAATCGATATTGCGCCGGCCCACGTCGCTGAGCTGGGCCAGCACGCGGCCGCCGCCGAACACCTTCACCCGGAGTTCCGCACGCTGTCCGCCGGCTTTCAGCACTGCATTGATCAGCTGCTCCATCGCATCGCTGCCGTAGCGAGCCGCGCGTCCCACGGTGGACGACCAGCTGTCGCTGGCTCCGCTGGGCTCGGGCAGCATGAAATGGTTCATGCCGCCGATGCCGCGGACGGGATCGTGGACACAGGCCGCCACGCAGGAACCGAGCACGGTACTGACCAGTTCGTCCTGCGTGCCCACGTAGAATTCGCCCGGCAACACCTTGACCACCATGCAGCCCAGGACCGGATCCCGGAAGCGGCGCAGGTGCTCGAAGCCGGGCATGGCCACATGCGGCACGGCCGTCGCCTGCCGCCCCGCCTTCCCGCCATGCATCAGCCGAGCTTCCGGTAGGCCGTACGGCCGACCGGCTCGAACTCGCCACTGATGCCGTGCAGCGACTCGGAGTGGCCCAGGAACAGATAGCCGCCCGTCGGCAGCAGCGCGGCATAGCGGTTGAACAGCCGCTGCTTGGTCGGCTGGTCGAAATAGATCACCACGTTGCGGCAGAAGATCGCGTCGAACGGCCCGCGCATCGGCCAGTCGTGCAGCAGGTTCAACGGCTGCACGCTCACCAGCTCGCGCAGGCGCGGATGCACGCAGGCATAGCCTTCGTACTCGCCGGCGCCGCGCAGCATCCAGCGGCGCCGGCGTTCCGCGCCGATGCCGCCGAGCTTGTCCAGCGGATACACGCCGTTGCGTGCGGTCTCCAGCGCCTGCGGCGACAGATCGGTGGCGAGGATCTTCGCATCCATGCCGGTCGCGCTGTGCCGTTCCAGCGCCTCGGCCAGCACCATCGCCAGCGCATACGGCTCCTCGCCGCTGGAACAGCCGGCCGACCAGATCCTGAGCCGGTCGCCGACGCGGCGCTTGTGCGGCAACCATTGCGGCAGCAGTTCCCGCTCCAGCAGTTCGTAATGGTGCGGTTCGCGGAAGAACGCGGTGACGTTGGTACTGATCGCGCTGGCCAGCTCGCCCAGCTCGGCACGGGGATCCTCGCGCAGCAACGCGCAATAGGCCGCGTAGTCGGGCAGGCGCAGCGCGCGCAGGCGCCGCGCCAGCCGCCCCTGCACCAGCTGGCGCTTGTGCTCGCCCAGCGCGATGCCGCAGTGCGCATGGACGAAACCGCGCAGGAAGCGGAACTCGGCGTCGCCGAGCGCGACCGCGCCGTCGCCCGCCGGAGACGGGTCGCGCGGGATCGCGCCGGCAGCGGCAGCCATGCTCAGAATTCCTTCCAGGCGCCGGCATCCCCGGCTTCGGCGACGGTTCGCGGCGGCGCCTTGCGCACGGCGGCGAACACCGCCTCGGTGGCCCGGGTCACCTCCTTCGCACGCGACGGCGGCACGTCAGCCGCCGCCTCACCGTCGCCGGCTAGGCGGAAGAAGCCCACCTGGCCGGACAGCTCGGCAGCCTGCTCCTGCATCGCGCGCGCGGCGGCGGAAGCCTCTTCCACCAGCGCCGCGTTCTGCTGGGTCATCTCGTCCATCTGCATCACGGCGTTGTTGACCTGGTCGATGCCGGCCGACTGCTCCTGGCTGGCCGCGGCGATCTCGGCCACGATGTCGGTGACCTTTTTCACGCTGTCGACGATCTCGGCCAGCGCCTTGCCGGACTCGTTCACCAGCGCCGAGCCGCCGCGCACCTTCTCCTCGCTCTCGGCGATCAGGCCCTTGATCTCCTTCGCCGCGCCGGCGCTGCGCTGCGCCAGGCTGCGCACCTCGCTGGCCACCACGGCGAAACCGCGGCCCTGTTCGCCGGCGCGCGCCGCCTCCACCGCGGCGTTCAGCGCCAGCAGGTTGGTCTGGAACGCGATGTCCTGGATCAGCCCCACGATCTCGCCGATCTTGCGGCTGGAAGCGTCGATCTCGGCCATCGCGGCGATCGCCCTGCCGGCCACCTCGCCGCCGTGCTCGGCCTGCTCGCGCGCACCGCGCGCCAGCTGGTTGGCGTGGCTGGCGTTCTCCGCGTTCTGCTTCACGGTGGAGGTCATCTCCTCCATCGACGAGGCGGTTTCCTCCAGGCTGGAAGCCTGCTCCTGCGTGCGCTGGCTGAGGTCGTCGTTGCCGCGCGCGATCTGCTGCGCCGCGCTGCTGACCGCGTCGGAACCCTGGCGCACCTCGCTCACGATCGCCCCGAGGCGCTCGTCCATCGTGCGGAACGCATCGAGCAGGCGCCCCAGCTCGTCGTGCCGCTTCACCTGGATGTCGTGGCCCAACCGGCCTTCGGCGATGGCGTGCGCCACCGTCACCAGGCGCGCCAGCGTGCTGCTGATCGAGCGCACCAGCAGGGTGGCTACCAGCAGGGCGAAGATCAGGCCGGCGGAGAGCGCGGCCAGCACCAGCGCGCGCACCACGCCATAGCGTTTGACCTCGGCCTGGTAGATCTGCCTCACCTCGTCGCCCTGCGCCCGGATCAGCTGGTCCAGCGTGTCCTGGCGCATCATCAAACCCGGGCGCACCTCCATTTCCAGCAGGTCGCGGGTGCCGTCGTCGTTCTGGGCCAGGGCGCCATAGACGTCCTTCAGGCTGCCCATGTAGTCGGCCGTGGTCGCCTGGTAGGCCTGGTACTTCTTCAGGATCTCCGCGCTCATCGGCAATGCCGACAGTTGTTTGTTGATCCCGGTGATTTCCTTCTCGAGCTTTTCGGATTCGGCGACTTTCTGCTTCACCTGGCCGGCCTTGCCGATCACGTCGGCGGCCTCGCCCAGCACGACGAAGTTCATCAGCGACTTGGAGCGCAACTCGCCCATCAGCTGCACCGGCACCATGCCGTTTTCGTAACTCTGGCGCATGCCTTCGTTCTGCCAGGACATCACGCCCAGGCCTACGCCCGCGCCCGCCACCAGCATGACCGCAAGCAAGGCGAAGGCGCCGATCAAGCGGGCCTTGACGGAGAGGTTCGACAGCTTGGCGAGGCGCGCAGTGAATTTCTTGATATTCATCGGGATTCCCGGATCAGGCGGCAACTTCGACATCGCGGACGTCCGGCAGCGCGGCGTCCAGCGTTTCAACATCCTCCGGACGCATCAGCTTCTCCACGTCCAGCAGCATCACCATGCGTTCGGCATAGGTGGCTAGGCCCTTCAGGTAGCGGGTGTCGACCACCGCTCCCATGTCCGGCACCGGCTTGATCGTCGCGGGATCGATGTCGACCACATCGGACACCGCGTCCACCACGATGCCGAACAGGCGCTCGGCCACGGCAACCACGATCATCACCGTGTTGTCGCCATAACCGTCGCGCTCCAGTCCGAAGCGCAGGCGTAGGTCCAGCACCGGCACGATCGCGCCGCGCAGGTTCAGCACACCTAGCATGTGCACGGGGGCCTGCGGGATGCGCGTCACCCGCGACCAGCCGCGGATCTCGCGCACCGACAGGATGTCGACGCCGTATTCCTCGCCGGCCAGGCCGAAGGTGAGCTGCTGCACGACGGCTGCCGTGTCCGCGTTTTTCTCGTGCATGGATCGTCTACCTCGTGATGGGCGTCCGCGGACGCCCGGCTTCGATGCTTTATCGGCACGGGCAGGCGGTACTTGAGCGTTTTGCCGCTGCCGCGAAGGCCTCTCCCGCCAGCACCGCCTTCCGCCCGTCCGGGCTGCCCGCCCGGGTCCGCGCCGCCGGTGACCTGTGCTGGGGTCGGGGAACCACTTCCGCGCATGCGACAAACGATGCGGCCGCACCGCGACCGTGCCTGAAAACCGGGGAACCCTTCCCGTCCGCCATCCGCGCCAGGCAGCGCGGGCCAAGGAAGAGTGAAGGCACGCGGGGAGAGTCCATGGATGGACTCGGCTCTGAGGAGCGAGGAGTGGACGTCGGTCCACGACGGAGGGATGACGCAGGGATGTGGGCAAACAGACCCGGCCCTTCGGGTTGCCTCGCCATGGCCGCCATGCGTCAGCGCGCGGCTTGACCTGCCAGCCAGGCAGGCGCTGCGCCACGCACTACCACCTGGCGGCCATGGCAAGGCAACGCGAGCTACCGGGAGACTTTGAACAGGCTCTCAAGCCGCCTTGCCGCGCCGCCCCAGCCGCACCACGCCGCCCACGTCGACGATCAGCGCCACCGAACCGTCGCTGACGATGGTGGCTCCGGATACTCCCTGCACCCGTTCGTAATGCCTCTCCAGCGACTTGATCACCGCCTGCTGCTGGCCCAGCAGGTCGTCGACCAGCAGCCCCGCGCGCTGGCCCTCATCCTCGACCACCACCACGATGCCACGCTCGATCGCGGCCACCGCGCCGGCGCAACCGAAGGCGCGGTGCAGGCGGATGACCGGCAGGTATTCGTCGCGGAAGCGGAACACCTCGCCGCCGCCGGCGGTGCGGCGCACGGCATCGGCCGGCAGGCGCAGTGATTCGACGATGGAGATCAGCGGCACGATGTAGCGTTCGGCGCCCACCGCGGTAACCAGGCCGTCGACGATCGCCAACGTCAGCGGCAACGCGATGGTGAACACGCTGCCCTGGCCGGGCACGCTCTTCACGCCCACGCTGCCGCCGAGATCGCGCACGTTGCGGCGGACCACGTCCATGCCCACGCCGCGGCCGGACAGGTCGGTGGCCTGGGCGGCGGTGGAGAAGCCCGGCTGGAAGATCAGCTCGGCGACCTCGTCATCGCTCAACCGCTCGCCGGGCGACACCAGCCCGCGTTCGACCGCCTTGGCGCGGATGCGCTCGTGGTTGAGCCCGGCGCCGTCGTCGCTGATCCGCACGATGATATTGCCGCCCTCGTGGTGGGCATCCAGGGTAAGCGTGCCGGTCTCCGGCTTGCCCGCGGCGCGGCGTTGCGCAGGCAGTTCGAGACCGTGGTCGATCGCGTTGCGCACCAGGTGCACCATCGGGTCGCCGATCTTCTCCAGCACGGTCTTGTCCAGCTCGGTGTGTTCGCCGTGCAGTTCCAGCTTCACCTGCTTGCCGAGCTTACGCTCCAGGTCGCGCACCAGCCGCGGAAAGCGGTTGAACACGCTGCCGATCGGCAGCATGCGGATACGCATCACGCTGTCCTGCAGCTCGCGCGTGTTGCGCTCGAGCTGGGCCAAGCCCTCGCGCAGGCGTTCCAGCTGCGACAGTTCGAAATTCGTGCCGATGTCGCTGAGCATGGACTGGGTGATCACCAGCTCGCCCATCATATCGATCAGCGCATCGACCTTGTCGATACCCACGCGGATCGAGCCGCTCTCGCCGCCACCGCCGCTGGAAGCGGACGCGGTGGGCGCCGGCGGAACGGCTGCGGCAGGCGCGGGCGCGCCCGGTGCCACCGCCGCGGCCAGCGGTGCGATGGCCAGTTCGCAATCGCCGTCCAGCCATTCGAACACGGCGTCGAGCTCGGCGCGCGCCACTGCGCCGTGCAGGCGCAGCTCCCAGCCCAGATGGCACTGGCCGGGATCGAGCGCGGAAAAGTCCGCGGGCGCGCCATCGGCCACAAAGGCGCGCCGCACTTCCAGCCGGCCGAGCTGCTGCAGTTCGCGGAACAGCCGCAATGGCTCGTTGCCGGTCTGCAGCAGGTGCGGCAACGCGACGAAGCGGATCTCCCAGCCGGCGGCCGGCGCGGCTTTCGCCTGGTCCGCCGCGGCTTCGCCTTCCACCAGCTGCGCCAGCTCGGCACGCAGCGCTTCGCTGGCCGCTTCGGCCGCGGGCTGCCCCTTGGCGGTGCGATCGAGCATCGCGCGCAGGCAGTCGACCGAGCGCAACAGCAAGTCGATCAGTGCGGCGTCCACCGCGCGGCGACCGCTGCGCACTTCCTCCAGCAGCGATTCGGCGACATGGGTGAACGCGGCCACGTCGGCGAAGCCGAACGTCGCCGCGCCGCCCTTGATGGAATGCGCCGCGCGGAAGATGGTGTGCACCAGCTCGTGGTCGGTCGAGCCCGAGTCCAGCGCCAGCAGCGCTGCCTCCATCGCATCGAGGCCTTCCCGGCTTTCCTCGAAGAAGGTCTGGTGGAACTGGGTCAGGTCGACCGTGGCCATCGGCGTTTCCCTTGGAGCCTGTAGGTGGTCTCAGCCCAGCACGCGCTTGACGGTCGCCAGCAGCTGGTCGGGGTCGAACGGCTTGACCAGCCAGCCGGTGGCGCCGGCGGCCTTGCCCTCCATCTTCTTCTCGGCATGCGACTCGGTGGTGAGCATCAGGATCGGCACGCCCTGGTACTCGGGCTTCGCGCGCAGCGCGCGCACCATCGCAATGCCGTCCATCACCGGCATGTTGACGTCGGCCAGCACCAGGTCGAACGCACCGGCGCCGGCCGCGTCCAGCGCCTGCCGGCCGTCCTCGGCCTCGGTCACCTCGTGCCCCGCGCCGCGCAGGGTGAACGCCACCATGCCGCGCATCGAAGCCGAATCGTCTACCGCAAGAATCTTTGCCATGCTGCCACCTCGCATCAGGCCGGCCCCGCGGCCGGCAGTTCCAGAATTTCCGCCAGGCCGAGCAGGCCGGCCGCGTCGTTCAATGCCGCGCTGCTGCCACGCCAGGCAAGCGTGCCGCCGCGGCCGTCCAGCTCGCGGCGCAGCAGCACCAGCAATTGCAGCGCGGCGGTGTCCACGCGCTCCACCTGGCGCCCGTCGAGCTCGACCGCAACCGCGCCGTGCAGGGCGCGCAGCAACCCAGCCTGCAATGTCGCCAGGACGGCCATGCGGCAGTCCGGCGGCAGCACCACCAGTGCCGCCGCGGCCGCCTGCCGCCCGCCATCCCGTTCCGCCGCCCGCTTGCCGGCCATGCCGATCGCTCCGTTCGCGCACCGCTGGCGCTGACTGTCGGGCTTATCGGCCGCCGTCCCGTCCGCTTTAGAGCCTGTCGACGAACTCCGCGCGATCCGCGCAGGAACCCTGCGCACGCCCGGCCTCAAGTTCCTGCGGCGGCAGCCGATGTCCTTTGCGACCGCCGCCGGCGATGCACGCCATCCACGCGCAGGAACCGAATGATCATCCAGCCGACCAGCCTTGCCGCCCTCACCTGGGCCGGCGCCGCCTCCGGCAGCGCGGCGCCGAGCTGGCGCATCGGCAACGTACTGCTGGCGCGGCCGCTGGGCGTGAATGCGCAGGGCCTGCAGATCCTGCAGATCGGCACGCTGACGGTGGAAACGGACGTGGCGGGCGGGCAACTGCCCGCGCAGTTCCAGGTGCGCGTGCTGAGCCTGGGTGCGCAGCCGCAGCTGGAGATGCTCGTGCAGGCGACCGACCCCGTGCTGCAACGCGCGCTGCGCGAACGCCTGCCGCTGCAGAACGGTTATGCGCCGCTGCTGGCCACGCTGGGCGCGCTGGCGCAGTGGCCGGTGTTGCGCCAGTTGCCGCCGGAACTGCGCACTGCGCTGGCCCTGCTCGAACAGGCGCTGCGCAGTCCCGCGGAGCTCACCCGCGGCGAAGGCCTGCGCGAAGCAATCGCCCGCAGTGGGCTGTTCCTCGAAGCCAGCCTCGCCGGGCTACAGGATCGGGCGCCGGCACAGGACGACTGGAAGGGCGCGCTGCTGCGCCTCGCCGCCCTGCTCGACCGCCGCCCGCCGGCCCCGCTCCCGGACAATGGCGACACCGCGCCTCCGCTGCTGCAACGCGGACCGCAGGCGCAGCCGCGCGCGCAGCTGCCGCCCGCGGGTGACGACGCGGGGCCATTGCTGGACCGCCTGCAGGGCGACGTGCGTGCCGCGCTGGCGCGGATCGAAGTGGCCCAACTGGAATCCGCCACCGCTCCGCTGCCGGCATGGATGATCGAGATACCGTTGCATGGCGAGGACGGCCGCGACGTGCTGCAACTGCAGCTGGAATACGCCGCCGACACCGGCGACGGCAACCGCGGCTGGAACCTGGGTTTCGCACTCGCGCTGCCCGCGCTCGGCGCGGTGCAGGGCGAGCTGCAGTTGCGCGAACCGCGCCTCTCGGTACGCCTGTGGGCAGCGAAAGCTGACACCGTGCAGCGGCTGGAGCGACAGTTCAACGCGCTGCGCCAGCGCCTGGCCACCTGTGGCCTGCTGCTCGACCAGCTGAGCTGCCAGCTCGGCCTGCCCGAGCCGCCGAACCGCTACAGCGCCGTGCTGCTGCAGGCCACCGCATGAGCGCACCGCCCTCCCTGCCGGCCCGCCGGGTCAGCCTGCGCCTGTCCGCCCCCGGCAGCGAAACCCGTGCATTGCCGCCCGAGTCGCTGGAAAGCCTGCGCGCGCAAGCGCAGATGCTGGGCCTGCCGCTGCACCCAGATCCGCAGATCGCCGCCCTGCTGGCCGGTCTGCGCCTGCGCGACGACGTGCCGGTGCTGCTCTACGCGGCGGCGGCGTCGGTGCTTGCTGCGGTCTACGACGCGGCGGAAGAACAGGGCTGAGCGCCCTCTTGTTTGTCCTGTCGGACAGGTGGGAGTGGGTATGCATTGTCGCTGGTGAGGGAGCGATTGCATGCCTTCCGCGGGGGACAGAGCGGTTTCGGACGCCTGCCGGCGTCCGAGTCACTTCTCTTTGCTGGCCCACGCCACCGCCGTGAGCGGTGGCGAACGGCGAAGCCGGCCCGAAGGGCGGAGGGCAGGATGCCCGGAGTCAAGAGAAGTAACCAAGAGAGAATGGCCTGTTCAATCCGCCGAAATTACAAGCTGGCTGTGTCGAGGATTTGGGAGCCGCCCCCGCCTACGCGATAAACGGTGCGGCTACCCCGCGCCGTATCTGGAAGCCGAGGACTTTCCCGCTCGTCATTCCGGCGCAGGCCGGAATCCAGTAGCGATCACGCCCGTTCAAGCCATGCGGCCACTGGATCCCGGCCTGCGCCGGGATGACGAGCTGGGGCGTGGACGCCACGCCCTGCTTTGGTTTTTGCTCTGCTCCGGCCGTTGCTTCTGCGCGCTGGGAGCGCGCTGCTTTTCCGGGGCCCCTGGGCGGCGGTGAGGCGGGGACGACAAGGCCGCGCAGCGGGCGAGTCCATGGATGGACTCGCCTTTTCGCGCGGGCAGGAGCCCGCTCGAAAAGCCCGGCC